>JAUTDX010005224.1:0-32363 GCA_030844895.1 Ambrosia x helenae | reverse complement strand
TTTTTATTATTATTATTATTATTATTATTATTACACAAATAGTCCTTTAACGAGGGTGAATTGACAGATTTGCCCCTCACGTGAGGGGCACGTGACCAACTTAACCGAGTTTTTTAACTTGGTTTGGCCTAAAGGACATAGGGTGTAACAAGTGTATAAAAGAAAGGACATAAGGAGTTAAAAATTCAAAAAAAGGACATAGGATGCAATTTCAGGTAAAACTAAAGGACAATCTGTGTAATTCTCTCAACTATAAAATAAGATAATTGTATTACATGCACATGTGCATTTCACTATTATAGTTAAGTTTTTTAATGGGTTTAGCTTTAGGGTTTTAGTTTTTGGGTATGATGGAAGAGGGGTATCTTTTTGGGGGGGATGGGATAGAGCGTTTTGGTTTTTGGGGGGTATGGGGTTAGTTGCACATGTGCATTTCATAATTGGGGGGTGGGGTGGGGGGGGGCGGTGTGGGGGATGGGGGGTTTAGGTTTTTAGAGAGTGAGGTGGGTGGGTTTAGGTTTTTAGGGGGTGGAGGTGGGCTTTTTAGGTTTTTTTGTTTGTGTTCACCTTGGTTCTCTGGTTCTCTCCCTAAAGTTGGTTCTCGTATGATCCCTACCCTATATATATATATATATATATATATATATATATATAGGGTATGGATCCTAAGAGAACCAACTCCTATTTGAGAATTGAGAGAACCATTCTGGATCACAACATTTCTTATAAAGACAATTTTTTTTTGCTTTAATTTGCACGTTTTTTTTTTACTTTTTACTTAAATTATTGGGGCCTTTTGTGGTAAAAACAAACTTCTTTTTTTGTAAAGAAAACTTTAAGTAGGTATAATTTTATAGAATTTTTTAAAAAATGTTTAATAAATTATACTACAACATAGTTTAAGATTTTTTTTAAGTTTATGTGCCACAAGAATACCGTCTGATGTAAATTTCATTGTGTGGTTTTCAGTCGATTTAAAACATGTATCAATATCATCTTGAGCAATTTAATTTCATCTAATTGCTATATCGAGTGATAGTGTCATACAAATTCAAACCGATACCGACCGAAACTCCGCTGCGTAGCGCTGGTATTTTACTAGTTTTATATAAAAGCTGGAAGATTACAATTCTTTTTTTTTTTTTTGTATCTATAAAAAATGTGTAGCAATACTAGCCAGCTCAAATGATATATATACAACTAATCATTTGTTAGCACATCAACACAATACCATCTTTCACAATAAGAATTACTCATACACGTCATCATTTACACTTTCAAACTAGAAATGCCACCAAAAGCGTCACAAATTTACAATCTTTGTCGGATAATAGAGAATTCCCAGATTCAACAAAAGTGAAGGCTAGCTGCTTCCACGAGCATATCATGGTTGCAATTAAGGGTATGTTTGGGTCTCCAACTAATTTATCTACTTATATACTTATCTCCTTTTCCACCTCCTTATCTCCTTAATCAAAAAGTCACAATTGATAACTTATAACTTTTATAAAGCAAAAAAACTCCTTTTCAATGTATAAACAAGTAATAGCTATAGAAGGCATATAAAACATGACGTTAAAAACCGTAACAAAAATCGAGGTATTTGGTTAAAAATTTTGTAAACCAAAACCAACAGTTTAAGAGGGGGTCAACGGTTCGGTTAAACAACTATAAAAATATGTTCGTTTTGGTTTTCGATTAGTAAGCTGAAAATGTGAAGAAATTTAGCTTCGGTTTTCTTTTTATAAGCAGCCAACACTAAGTTTCCATGATAAAAACGGCAATGTGGGCTACTTTCTAAGGGATTTCTAATAAAAAAATTACTTGAGTTATCATGTTAGGCAAAAAAAATAATAAATAACATTGTTTGCTAGCACATGGAACTGGCAGGCTAACCAAACCAAGGTGAATAAAGAACAGTTAAACATTCACCTTCTGACCCTTTGATATACGCATAAATGACACTCTCTCTCACACACCTGTTATCTCTCTACTCCTTATCACCTGTAACATCCCGTCGTAAAATAAACAAATAAAATATTTGATACTTGTATTTTAAATATTATTATATTAAATGAGTAGATAGCAGGTAAAACGACTCATTTAAATGAGATGCATTTGAATGAATGCTCGTTGTTGAGCAGTGGCGCAACATAGTTGGGGCGGGGAGGGGCGGCCGACCCCATCGGATTTTCGCGCAGAAGTTCCGATTATATAGTATTCGTATAGAAAACTTTGAAAATATAGGGTTTCGACCCCCCCGAAACTGGTTTTCGACCCCCCCGAAACCGGTGACTTCCGACCCCCCAAACCTTCGGGTCAAGTTTCGCCACTATTGTCGAGTTCCGTTTAAAAGATATAATTAAATAGGAGATATCTAGACGAGTCATGGCTAGTATATATGAGATCTAGATGAGTATTTAGCGTTATAGAAGACCATATAGTAATAATAATAAAATATAATATATATGAACCTTATTCCGTTTTTAATGAAACTTAGGTTGACGCGTAGATAAAAATTAGCTCGTCTTAGTAGTATATTCGGAATTTACTAAACGTTACAGGTTAAAAGTTATTAAGAGAAAACAAGTTGAGCGGCTTAAATTAATTAATTAATTAATTAATTAATAATAATAATAATAATATAAAATAAAATCTTAAGATGTGATATGTTGTACACATATGAAATACAAAATAAAATAACAAATTGAGATAAGAATGTATACTATACATTGAGATAGATTCAGCTAACTTGGAGGTCACGCAAACTGTGTAGTATAAAAAAGGGTGGCAACTATTTTCACTCTACCGTCTCAAAGTTTTATATAACTCCTACAGTTATCAGGTAATTAGAGCTACCTACCAGTATGTTAGCCTACCTACATTACGTTTATACGACGATATCCAATCGAGTGAATGTTGACACTACAGTCTTGCACTGAATAAGAGCGAGACGGTCCTGACACTGAATAAGAGTCGGACCCGAGTATCGATAGTCTATCTCGTGATGTTCGTATTAAATATGATGGGATATGCTAACATATTGGGTTCTTTTTATTAGACAAAAATTAGGAGTTGCTTGCCAGAAGGCCACACTTACACCAAGAACCTCTTTTAAGGTGAGTCCATTCACATTTTCCACGTGTGTGGGCTAAATGTTTTAACATTGTTAGTGGAAGTTTTTAACCTTTTAAACCCGCTACAATGTGATAGTATAAATTGTTTAAAAGTGTTTTAGCAAAGGTTTTAGATACATTACAAGGATTAAGTTGTTTGCTAAATTGCTAATTAATTACCACCAGTATTGTGGGGTTCTGTGCACATTACTTTATACTTTGGTATATCACGACACGTAAATTTGGGGAGCAATTCCCTAAAATGGTATGACCACAGCCATAGATCCGGTCGAGTGGCAAGTACAATGGAGGTAATAGTAATTAAAGCCAAGTGTGAAAACCCTTAATACTGTAATGTAAATGTGTCATTTTTTTAAGGAATGTTCTCATCAGCATTTTCCGCTGATCAAATCTTTTTAAACATTTTTTCAGGTGACTTGCCAATTAAATAATACAAGATGGTGTCGTTGCGAACAGGGGGTGTGGTGAAGCACTCTGTTTAAATAAGTGGCTCGTCACATGATATTAAATCTGAAATATGTTTTTATGAATTTCGCTTGTAAAATATAGGGTAGTATCCCTATATAAATCTTTTGTACATTAGAGGGTTGGACCCTCCGTTTTATCAATAAAATAATGGTGTTGAAAACTATCAATTAAATAATGGTGTTGAAAACTTTTCCTAACTTCGATCCTGATGAAATTTTCCGCTGCAAAATAAATATATAAAACACCGATACCACCGCTCGCGGTCGCAGTGTCCTCGCCCGGGGTGTGGGTCGGGGGCTGCGACAGAAGTGGTATCAGAGCCACTTGTTTAAGCAATTAAGTATGTGTCTGTACTTAAGTTTAAACTAGCAAGTTAGGAAATAATTGATTCCATACTAATTGTTGAAGACTAATTGCATGTTGTTACCTTGCTTAAAGCATGGATGACAACACTAATATGATAAATGAAAATTTTAATATGGATAGGTATGTGTAGTAGTGTAGAATACTCATTGTAAATAGGCTTGTATGACACATGTTAATATAACAATAGAAAATGTCGCAAAGTCGACGATTTTGACAAAATATGTGTTATTTGTATAACTTTACGTGCTTTATGTGTAGTCATTAGAAACCTTTGATCTACCACTGACTCGACTTAGTCAAGTCTGTATGGTAGAAACTGCAGATGGAAACCCCACCCACATTTGCGATGTATTAACGAAAGCAATATAGATATATTAGGACATAAATTCGAAGCAAACCATTTACCAATATGTCTTGCTGGATTCAATATAGTACTATGAATGGATTGGTTAGCCGCCAACCATGCACGAATCCTGTGCGATAACAACTCTGTTGAGATCTGTACGCCAACAAGGAAGATTATCATTGTCCCCGGTGACAAAAACTCCTAAGCCAACAAAGTTTATTTCCGCAATGAAGGCCGCCAGCTACTTGAGGAAGAAAGATGGTTCGATGCGTATGTGCATCAACTACCGCGAGTTGAATAAAGTCACAACAAGAATAGATGATTTGTTCGATCAACTGCAAGGAGCCACTTATTTCTCTAAAATCGATTTACGCTCTGGTTATCATCAACTGAAAGTACAGGAAGAGGATATTCCTAAGACTGCTTTCAGAACTAGGTATGCTCACTACGAGTTTACAGTAATGCCATTTGGTCTAACAAATGCCCCAGCCGCATTTATGGACATGATGAATAGAATCTGTAAACCATATCTGGATAAATTCGTGATCCTCTTCATCGATGATATACTTATTTATTCCAAAACCAAGGAAGACCATGCTCAGCATCTACATTTGCTTCTAACACTTTTGAGAAATGAACAGCTTTACGCTAAGTTCTCAAAATGTGAGTTTTGGTTGCAAGAAGTGCAATTCTTAGGTCACTTGATTAACCACAAAGGTATTCATGTAGACCCAGCCAAAATAGAAGCCATTACGACATGGGAAGTTCCAAAGAATCCTACTGAAATTCGAAGTTTCTTAGGATTAGCTGGATACTATAGAAGATTTATCAAGGATTTTTCCCGAATAGCAATACTGTTAACCAAGTTAACGTGTAAGTCTGCTATGTATGAATGGGGACCCAAGCAAGAAGAAGCATTTCAAACTTTGAAGAAAAAGTTATCAAATGCACCCATACTGGCCCTGCCAGAAGGGACAAAAGACTTCATCGTTTATTGTGATGCTTCTAAATTAGGAATGGGATGTGTGTTAATGCAACGTGAAAAAAAAAAATTGCTTACGCATCCAGACAAACTCAAAAAGCATGAGGAGAATTATACAACTCATGACTTAGAATTTGGAGCCATCATCTTTGCTCTAAAGATTTGCAGACATTATCTGTATGGCAGTAAGTTCACTGTGTTTACAGATCATAAGATAAGAGCCTTAAGCATATCTTTAATCAGAAAGAACTAAATATGAGGCAAAGACGTTAGATGGAAATCCTCAGTGACTACGACTGTGATAAAGCTAACGTTGTAGCTGATGTCTTAAGTCGTAAGTATCATGAGAAACCAAAAGGGGTGTGTGCTCTTAGATTAAATCTACAAGTCGACTTAATGGATCAACTGAAAAGTACTCAAGAAACCGCCATCAACGACGATTGCGAAGGGCTACAACGAATAACCAAGGAGTTGGAAAAGGACGAAGATGGGATCTAGAAATCTCAAAATAAAAGAATATGGGTACCTAAACAAGGAAATTTACGAGAAAAGATTCTCGAAGAAGCCAATAAGTCTAAATATATGATGCATTCAGGGAAAGATAAGATGTATCATATTGGTGGATGGGAATGAAAAAGCATGTAAGCAATTATATCTCAAAATGCTTAACTTGTTCTCAAGTTAAGGTTGTGCATCAAAGGAAAGGTAATGATACCATTTGGGTAATTGTGGATAGACTAACCAAATCGGCACATTTCCTAACCATGAAGGAAACGTTTAAAATGTAACAACTCGCTAAGCTCTCGGTAGACCGAATAGTTTCATTGCATGGTGTTCCATTATCTATAGTATCAGATAAAGATAGTCGTTTTACTTCCCACTTTTGGAAGAGTTTCTAGATAGCCATGGGGACACAGCTAAATCTTAGTACGACTTATCATCCACAAACCGATGGTTAGAGTGAAAGGACCATACAAACATTAGAAGACATGCTAAGAGCGTGTGTCATAGATTTTGGTGGAAGTTGGGATGATCACTTACCACTAATAGAATTCTCTTATAATAATAGCTTTCATTCAAGCATTAATGCCACACCATTCGAAGCACTGTATGGAAGAAAGTGTAGAACACCGGTGTGTTGGGCAGTAATCGGAGAGAAACCGTTATCTGGTCCTGAGATAGTTCAATAAACAACCGACAAAGTCATTCAAGTTAAGGAAAGACTTAGCTGCACGTGATCAACAAAAGAGTTATGCTGACCATTTGAGAAGTAGTTCGATTCAGTAAAAAGGAAAGTTAAGTCCAAGATTTGTTGGACCATTTGAGATCGCTAAACGAATCGGACCAGTTGCCTATAAGCTAAATTTAGCAGAAGAAATGATTGGTATACATGATATATTTCATGTAAGCAACCTAAGAAAATGTTTAGCTGATGAATCATTAAAAGTTCCTTTTCAGGACATAAAAGTAAATGAGAAACAGAAGTTTGTCGAGAGACCATTACAAATAGAAGATCGAAAGACCAAGAATGTTAAGCATAGAAGACTCAAATTGGTCAAAGTGAAATGGGACTCTAGACGAGGGCCCGAGTATACGTGGGAGTTAGAATCTGAAATGAGGGCAAAATACCCATACTTATTTAAATAATCTCGAGGACGAGATTTGAAACAAGGTGGGGAGAATGTAACACCCCGTCTTAAAATAAACAAATAAAATATTTGATACTTGTATTTTAAATATTATTAAATGAGTAGATAGCAGGTAAAACGACTCATTTAAATGAGAGGCATTTGAACGAATGCTCGTTGTCGAGTACCGTTTAAAAGATATAATTAAATAGGAGATATTTAGACGAGCCATGACTAGTATATATGAGATCTAAAGGAGTATTTAGTGTTATAGGAGACCATATAGTAATAATAATAAAATATATTATATTTGAACCCTATTCCGTTTTTAATGAAACTTAGGTTGACGCGTAGATAAAAATTAGTTCGTCTTAGTAGTATATTCGGAATTTACTAAAACATTACAGGTTAAAAGTTATAAGAGAAAAACGAGTTGAGCGGCTTAAATTAATTAATTAATTAATTAATAATAATAATAATAAATAAAATCTTAAGATGTTGATATGTTGTACACGTATGAAATACAACATAAAATAGGGAAAATCACGAAAATAGCCTTGACTTTTGGGTTTTTACCAAACTAGCCAGTCGAACCGTCTCTGTGAGACCTTTCCCCTTTCCCGAGGCACCTTAACCGATTCCCATGACCTTGGAGAAAAAGAGCCACTAACATGTGGCCACGTGTCCCAAAATCCTCTCTAGCTCTTGGAGGTGGCTTCCAGGTTCTGAGACCCTCCAAGACGGCACACTTCCACCTCCATTTTTAAAACGGCCATAACTTTTTTATACGACCACTACTACAAAAATACCCTTTCTTGACACTTTTTTTATGACATACCCCATTTAATGACATGCAAAAGTGCATGTCATAAAAAAAATGTCATCTTTAATAAAAACTAATAAATTCTTGACGTTTTTTTCTGCGTGTCAATAATTTTCCGTCATAAATTAAAAACATGACGGTAAAGAACCTTGCGTGTCATAATTTTGTGTCACCAAAATTTGAATTCCCTCCACACGCCTCCCCATAAACCCTCCCCCCTCTCTCTCTCTCTTAACAAAACACATCTGCTCATCTCTCTCGTAACAAAGCACTCTCATTTTTGAAACCCCAATGTTACGATCAGATCAAAGGAAAAACCTTACAACCCTGTAATAAACTCCTGTATTCGAAGTCATCTCCTCATAACAAAACACTCTCATTCTTCAAACCCCAATGTCGAAGGTTTTCCTACAACCATAAGCAGGAGCCGGAGAAAATAGTACGGAGAATGAAGAAGGTGTAGCGCCTCCCCAATCTTCATCTTCAATTCTTTTACTTTTGCAACAGTTTGAGGTTTCATGTTTTAATGTATCTTTGTAATACATTGCTTGTTTAATTATCTCTAATATTGGAATCGTCGACGATGTTTAATTATCTCTATATTTTGTATGATTCTTTTTGGTTTATTATGCACGTTTGACGTTGTTTATATGATTTTATTTATTTGTGTTGTGTTCTTGCTATGCTATTTGTTTTCCCTAATTGAATGCTTCATATTATCCATTGGAAATTTAGGTTATATTTATATATTTCCAGTATAAGCATCCAAAGGGGTATGCACAATCTTGGACCAGTCTGCTCTAAAACTGGAACCAAACCGTTCAAATGTATAAAAGCATTTGTTATTTGGTTCGCTATCCAAACGGTTTGTTAGGTCTGTTTCTGGTTCCACCATGTTTCAGTTTGTATTTTTGGTCCGGTTCGGTTATAATATTAGTGATCAAGAGTTTGAAAAGGATTAGCGGGTTTAAGACTACAATATAGATGTGATTAGCTTTGTTTAAGGTTTCGGGCCTAATATGTGAGTTTTCCGTTTTAGATTAACCTCCTAATGGCTGCTTCTAAAGACTCGAAATCCATGTTCGCTCTAAAAGTCGTGAACGGTGAGTTATACAGTTTGCATACCGGATGCAAGGTAACAAGTGACTCGAGTTTTATGGGAGGATCGCGGGCCATTCTTTTACCAATCCGAGAAGCTTAAGCCTGCAGCAGAGGAGCTTGTTGTTACATGCGTCATGTAATGTTATAGTTTGAAAGCATAAGTTTAATTGGATGTCTATTCGGTTCAGTGTGACTAAGTTACTGTTGATGTACTTTCCTGCAGGTTGCTTTCAATTGTTGTTTGATTTTGATCAAGTTCGCTGAACAGGTATACAAACCTGATGAAGTTCGCTGACCCGATCCATAAACCTCTCCAAATTCGCTGATTAATTCCACAAATTTGTTGAAATTCATTGTTACATTCCACAAACTTGAAGAAAGTCGTTGATCCGGTGTGCAAACTCCCTCGAAGTCGCTGACACACTACTCCCACTTCCAATTTCCTTTATCTATAAATTTATTCTCCAAACCCTCAACCGCACAACGGTACCGACAAGTAAGTGATTTTTGTTTGATTTAAGGTTTAAGGTTATTTTTAAAGATTTGTTTCTAATGTTGAGGGTTGTTTGATTTAATGTTGAGGGTTGTGGGGAAGATTGTTGAACTGAGAAAAAAATTGTGGTTTGTTTTTGTTTTAGTACACTAATTTTGGTTTTGGTAAAGTTGAGAAAATTGTTGGTACTTTTGGTTTTGGTACTCTCATTTACGGTTTTTAAATCTGACCAACCGTATTTTATAAGTAAGAGGAGTATTTGTAATTATGTTGTAGTGATGTGGATTATTTCACAACTTAGCGTTTGTTGTGCCTGGGAATCGAGCGTTGAGGTGTACAAGCGTGGCGTTGAGTGTTGCAGCGGGTTTGCTTGGGGCTTGCTTGCCTGGTATGGGTGCTCGGATTGTAGCGTTATGTAAGCACATTTTGCAATTATGTCACTTCCGTAGAATACTACTAGATCTATAGTCTACTTAGTACTTTGCATTTTGTTAATTTGTTGCGAGTATCTTCATGATCTGGTAAAGTGTTAAGCATCTTTGGAAGGATTATCAGGGTTATTCTATATTTAAACACTTGATTGGATAAATGCATATAAATTTTGGTTCCTGGTCTGAATATTTTAAACATTTGATTGGATAAAATGCATATAAATTTTGAGTCTTTAAATGCCCTTGTTTAAACTGTTCAAATTATTGAACTTTGCAACTATAAATATATGTGTTGGACCTTTTTGCTTCTACCCCTACAGCCAGGTACAACATTGAATATGTTGAGATACTTTTAATCTTTTTGTAGATTTAGATATATAATGATTTCTGAAACTGTCATTTTGTTATAACATCAACAGTTCTAACTTATAATTATTAATCGCTAATGTTGTTATGGGAACTCTTAGTTTGCATCAAACATACATAATTTATCTTGTTTCTTGCCAGGTGGCTTCTCATGGGATTGATCGGAGTTCAAAAGTGTTGCATCAAACGTCAATTGGTGCTTTCCTTATGCTTTAGACCAGATTCATTGTAGTTGAATTCTACCCGAGGTCTGTTCCCCACACACTGCTCATGTAGCTTCACATTCTTTCCATCTTTTTCTTCTTATATAGAATCTATGATTGCTAGTTCTGCATTCCATATTTAAAACCTCAAACTATGCATGAGGAAATGCTTTTTAGAATTAGCTTTTGCTATTTTGCTTCTAGTGTGGTCTTCAGCATTGAAAGTAGTTTTAATGAATTTTAGAGCAATCAATTGGGTAAAAAACATGACTAATTGGTTAGTCAACAGAATGACACTTCATTAAGTTTTGGACACATGATAGAATAATGTGATTGCAACAGTTTAGTTCCACAGTTGTAGAATTCCTTCTAAGAACACTGAAATAGATAAAGGGGATCAAGAAAATTCCTTGGCTCTCAATTTACATCATGTTTTTATGGTTGGTAATTTTTCTATATTCTTTAAAGGAAAATGTCTTTTTTACTGAATACGGATATTGGTGAAAACATGCATTTAGCATTTTTGATACCGGATGCATAGTTTTTTTAAACTCTATCCATACTTATTATCTCAGGTTGGGGAGGAGCGGATTATTACGGGGATGAGGACATGGATGTCGTTCGCGAAGAATGGTCAAGCTACGCCGCGACATTTATTTTTAAATGATCGAAACTTCTTTGAAGGCAATGTATTGTCGATACAATATTTTTGTAAACGTTGTCTCGGATTGGTTTGTAATTTGATAAATTGGCCGGATTATATAATGAAATGATGTTTTTGTTATTAGTTTGCTAATTATTTTGCATATAATAAAATGGCTATAAATCCAGGAGGGTAAATATGTAATTTTACAGGAAATTTTTTTTTTTAGATTAATAAATTATGACACGCAAAAAAACGTCATAAAATTCTGTCATAAATTTATGTCATAATATATGTCGAAAAAATGTCAACAAAAACTGTCATTAAAAGTGTCATAACGTGTGTCAATAAATGTTGTCATAAATGTGTGTCATAAACAGATGACACGCGAAAATATGTCATCTTAAATTTATGACTCCGCCATCCTTGACGTTTTTTTTCTTGTCATCAGACCCTTTTCTTGACACGCATTGCGTGTCAAGAAAGGCCTTTTTTCTAGTAGTGGACATTATTTTTTAAAAAAAATTACACCATAAAAACAAGCTTTTCATCCTCTTTCATTTCCATACCATATTGCTATACTTTAAAAAAAAAAAAAATTTTTTTTGCTTGGTTGATAGTACTTGCGTCTAAATATTTAAAAACTTGCGTTTAAACATATCTGTACTTGCGTCTAAATGTTTTAAACACTTGCGTTTAAATAGATTATCAATTGAAACAAACCATTATATCCTTAAAATGTCTAAATAATGATAAGGAAATTGATATAGGAATCTAAACCCCACAACTTTGAAAATGAGGAAGAAATATGAACAACTTTATCGGCCACCAGTTACTTGCAGCAAACCACCTTCAGTAACAAGACACCAACCACACGAACAACACAAGGCAACCGCAACCAACGCACATGCCGCACATACATCACACACGACAACCGCAGCCCCTGTTTACACGTCAACCTGTCGACCTTGAAGATAAGCTTCAAGTCCATGCTATAAATTGTTGTGATGGTTCGAATATATGAAGTTGGATGTGTGCTTCCTAGTCAATCGCATGGATATGAAGTGCCAAGTGGGAATGACTGAAAACAGTAGAACCAAAAGTCTTTCAGCCTCATGCTATCACATGTTGAATTTGACAGGCCGCCCGATAAGTTTGACTGTGTCATAATCCTTATCTTCTTCTTGATTTATATATTATTTAATGTATATAAAGTTATAAGCTATTTAAGTTAGACTATTGTTCATTTCGAGCCGAAGGTAAAAACTTTATCGCTACACTTTGATTTACGCTTATATATATGGGTCTCCATCCCAACTACTGTGAAGTTCACAAGTACAGATATGTTTAAACGCAAGTGTTTAAACATTTAGACGCAAGTACAAATATATTTAAACGCAAGTGTTTAAATATTTAGACGCAAGTAATATCAACCAAGCAAAATTTTTTTTTTTTTTAAAGTATAGCAATATGGTATGGAAATGAAAGAGGATGAAAAGCTTGTTTTTATGGTGTAATTTTTTTTAAAAAATAATGTCGTATAAAAAAGTTATTGCCGTTTTAAAAATGGAGGTGAAAGTGTGAAAAGGAAGCCTCTTGGAGAGGTCTCAGAACCCTGGAAAGCCACCTCCAAGACACAAGAGGTGGCTATTTTGGTAAAAGCCATTTGGTCAACGGCTATTTTCGTGATTTTCCCAGTAAAATAACAAATTGAGATAAGAATGTATAATATAGATTGAGATAGATTCAGCTAACTTGGAGGTCACGCAAAATGTGTAGTATAAAAAGGGTGGCAACTATTTTCACTCTACCATCTCAAAGTTTTATATAACTCTCACAGTTAACAGGTAATTAGAGCTACCTATCAGTATGTTAGCCTACCTATATTACGTTTATACGACGATATCCGATTAAGTGAATGTCGACACTACAATCTTGCACTGAATAAGAGCGAGACGGTCCTGACACTGAATAAGAGTCGGACCCGAGTATCGATAGTCTATCTCGTGATGTTCGTATTAAATATGATGGGATATGCTAACATATTGGATTCTTTTTATTAGACAAAAATTAGGAGTTGCTTGCTAGAAGGTCACACTTACACCAAGAACCTCTTTTAAGGTGAGTTCATTCACATTTTCCACGTGTGTGGGCTAAATGTTTTAACATTGTTAGTGGAAGTTTTTAACCTTTTAAACCCGCTACCATGTGATAGTATAAATTGTTTAAAAGTGTTTTAGCAAAGGTTTTAGATACATTACAGGGATTAAGTTGCTTGCTAAATTGCTAATTAATTACCACCAGTATTGTGGGGTTTTGTGCACATTACTTTATACTTTGGTATATCACGACACGTCATTTTGGGGAGCAATTCCCTAAAATGGTATGACCACAGCCATAGATCCGGTCGAGTGGCAAGTACAATGGAGGTAATAGTAATTAAAGCCAAGTGTGAAAACCCTTAATACTGTAATGTAAATGTGTCATTTTTAAAGGAATGTTCTCACCAGCATTTTCCGTTGATCAAATCTTTTTAAAACATTTTTTCAGGTGACTTGGCAATTAAATAATACAAGATGGTGTCGTTGCGAACAGGGGGTGTGGTGAAGCACTCCGTTTTATCAATAAAATAATGGTGTTGAAAACTTTTCCTAACTTCGATCCTGATGAAATTTTCCGCTGCAAAATAAATATATAAACACCGATACCACCGCTCGCGGTTGCAGTGTCCCCGCCCGGGGTGTGGGTCGGGGCTGCGACACGCCAACATCTTCCATTGTCGTTGCTGCCAAAAAATTCCGCCCACCCTCTCAACTTTAACAATCACCGAAATGTCAACTTAGCTTAGTTTGTCGACTCTCAACTTCAACAATCACCGACCACCCCCACAACCACAATCAACCACCCAACTTCATTTGTCACAGTCGTGTTAATCTTTACAAAAATCCCCAAAATCTAAACCCTAAATCACTATTCAACTAAAAATAACCTAAAAAAAGCCTAATATCGAAATGGTTGTGTTCACCGCATACAAGTGTGAATCGACCACCTTCGTATATGCCAGGTGAAGAATCTGGGGAGTTTTTGTGCACCGTCTATCACACCCCACCAAGGCGGAAACACGAGGATGTGATTCGAAAGGTTTTCAAGCATAAGGTTCGAGCAGCACATAAGATATAATTTAAAAAAAGGGTATGTGGAGGAGACCCTCTGGCCCCTGGTATCCATATTGGATACCAATCATCCCACCCCACAAGGATTATGATCCCGGCAAAATACCTCAAAGTGCTACCCACAAGATTCGAACTTGTCTCCTCACATGCCCAACACTTATCATTGGTAGTGGGTACCTGATGTATTGTAAAATACATATATTTCCAGTGTAAAGTTTGTATAGGTTTCGAGTCGTTTAGATAGTGTTTTTATTAGTTTTAGGCTTGTAGCAGTCTATTTTATTTATTATAGTTTTTTGTAGATTTTTATTAGTTTTGAGTCAGTTTTAGTATTTGTATATTTATTTTTTATTTTGTAGGTGTTCATGGACATTGGAACGTAAACGAGCAACTTTGGTCGAGTAAAGAACACCCGAGTCTAGAGCACGATGCTATGATACTATTAATAATAATAATAATAATAATAATAATAATAATAATAATAATAATAATAATAATATTATGAGATAAGATAAAATCGTGACTATGGTCACGTGGAAAGGGCCATGGCCCAAAAAGACCTACATCTCTAAAAAAAAAAAATATAAAGGGAAACAAGGAGGAGCAGCAGGTAGAGAAGGCGGAACAATTATTTTCGAAGGGAGGCTGCTGCGCACAAAAAGAGAGGAGTTTTGAGGAGCCACATATTATATTCTCGTGGGGAGCACGACAGAACGACAGCAGCGGCATATTATTGGAGGAAGGTGGTGATTCTACAGTATAGACAATTTTGAGAAGGAGGTGCGAGCACGGGTCGGTTATAATTTTAATTATTTATTATTTATCTATTCGATACCCGTTGTGAACATCATGAATTTGTCTTGTTTCTATTGTTTTGATTATGTCATGACTTTTAGAGGCTAAACCTTTTTCACTACCTAGGTTAAGATGATTGCACTTGAATGATTTATTTTCTTTTGGTTTTGGAACTTTTGGTTGTGGGTGAATTTTAAAGTAAAGAACTTTTTATTTTCTGGTTTGATGTGTATGCGTATTTAGTTTTGTTTAAGTAACTTTTATAAACTCCACTTGCGTTTTTGTGAATGTCTTTCATGTATGAATGCGGGTTAGGTTGCGGACTGGGTGTTAGCAGCTAGTTTATGGTTAATTGCCATGGGTTATCCATAGGAGTTGTAATTGTTAGTTAGATAATTCTAAGTGTTCTACCAATTCTCAATAGCTGTAAGGTGCGAGATTGTTGGTCTGTCTAGGGTGTTAAATTGCTAGGTTAGAGGCTTTGTGAGAAGATCTTCCTAGTTTCCCTAGCATTCCTTGTAGGCCAAGTCTTATCAGAAATATTGTAGTTACCCCTTGCACTTTCGGGTGTATTGTGACTTTCGCGCTGTGAGGTAGACTGTCTAGCGGGTACTTTAAGATTCGAGTAGGTAAGCCTGTGAGGGTAACCTCTCAACCGGTGGTTTAACAGCACAACAATATTCTAGGGTTTCCCCTTGAGAAGGGTCGAGGGTGTCTAGTTTATTCTTGATGTTTAGTATTTTAAGATCCCGGTTCCACACCAGTTCCATGACTATTAGAAACTTATCATTCATGTGTAGGATTCTAGCCTAGGTAGTGCCTTCCCATCATCTTATCCCAGTTGCAGTTTCCAGTTTGTGTATTTAATTATTTTAGTTTTATTATTTTATTTATTTGCATTAGTTCGTTAGTAAACCCCCCTTTAAGCAACAAAAACATTATTAAGTTAGTATGTAGGATAAGTAATCGAGTCTAGTTTTCGTTTTCTAGTAGAGTCTCGTGGGTTCGATACTCGGACTTACTTTAGCTGTACTGCACCGACCGGTACACTTGCCGGTTGTGTGGTTTAGGTTTAGAGAGTCTTAGTTTATAAATTTAAAACTTAGAGTGTCTAGTTTAGGTTAATTTAGGTAGTTTTTATTAAACCACTTTGAGCACATCAAGTTTTTGGCGCCGTTGCGGGGACTCTTAGGCGATTGCGTTTATTAGCTTCAATTACACTTATCTGCTATATCCGTGCTACTTGTTGTTTGTTTTGAGTCTGTCTTTTATTTTTATTATATAATTATATTTAATTTTTTTTTTTTTGTATTTAATCATGTGTGAGATCTGTGGAGGACCCCATTTTACCGTGAAATGCCCAAATGCATCGAGGTATCCCCCAGGCTACCGTGCGAATACGTATACCAGGCCATATTTCCTTCAGTATCATTGGACAGAACTGAACACGAAAGAGGAATTTGATGAATGGCTTAGATCATACAGGGAAGAGCGAGATAGAGAGCGTAAGGCCATAATCGAGCATCTAAATAGACCAAATCCCATAGCTCTAAAGGTTCCTTGCTTTGATAAAAATGGAAACTTAGTTGGTCAACATGTTGGCTCCGGCCCGTTAATCCCACTTCCCCCAGGAACAAAGCCGCCTCCGGTGGAGATGGAAACAGTTTACCCGCACCCAGTTTGTAGAGCTCCCCCTGAATCACAGTTAGAGCCAGAGACCATAATGGACATCTTAGTCCCACCTCCGGTGCCACAAGTTACTATATATGATTTCGGGAGTGACTCTGATGAAGAAGACACGGATGAGGAGGTAGTGATGGTTGAAGATGAGGTAAGTAATGAACCATCATGGGAGGTAGAGTTTGGTGACGAGTTGGTTGATTTGCCAACTCTAGAAGTAGACAGAGATTTTGACCCAGTGGGTGACCTCGACATCTTAGAGGCATTATTGGAAGGGTACCCAACTGTGGAAATAAAAGAGTCGCCAAAGGAAGTTGAGGAAGAAGTGGTTGAAGAGGAAGAGCACCACTGCTGGCCCGTGAAAACTTCAAAGGATAGAGTGTCACTGGATGAGCCAAAATCACGGGAGAAGGCGAAGAGGCACCTGGACCAACACAGGTTGAGGGTCAAGAGTTGCAGAGACAACAAGTCCTCACATTACATGCCGAGAATCAAGTTTGGTCCAGGTAAATTTAAATATTGGTGGCCCGACCCGTTTACATTCGATACAATATTTTTCAATTCCACTAGTATATTTTTGTTAATTAGTAAGGAACGGGTGGAATTAAACGGGTTGGATCGGGTTCAGATAAAAGAGAAGCCCCCTGATTAAGTTTAAGTGTGGGGAGGCTTTGTAGAGTTTGTAAAAATTAATTATTTATGAGTTTTTGTTTTATTTTTCTTTGTCGTCTGGTTTATTTTTGTGTTGAGTCAGTTATTTTTTGTGAGTCGGTATTATGCTCGGGTTTTGTTTTGTTTTGTTTCTGCAGGTTTGGATTGCACCACCCGTACTCAATCTCCATTCGGGTGATTCCATAGCTGTTATCATTTATCAAAGCAAGCCCAGAGTTTACCATTGTGTCAGAGCCGATCGCGAATGAAATGCTATACGATCGAGCTGGATTGGACTAGAGCTTACGAAGAAAAATTAACCAGCTAAGTCTTTTCCAATTTGCCCTTTTTTTTATTTAATTTTATAATTTTTGTATTCGGAATTTATTTTGTTTTGAGTCGTTTTCTATTCCTACATTGAGGGCAATGTAGAGTTTAAGTGTGGGGATGGGAAACTGTCGTTTAGTCTGTATACAGCGTCATTTTGAGTCAAAAAAAAAATTTTTAATAAAAAAAAATTAAAAGAAAAAAAATGTCCCTGATTTTGAAGTTTGCATTATATAAAATATGGAAGATGATAGGTAAAGTTAGGTGTCCGGTTTTCAAATAGTATGCATAATAAGAGATTAAAATTGATTGAAAACGTGTCTGACTTGGGATATGTGGGTAGGCTCGGCCGGTAGAAAGCTTTCCCTTGAAAAGTAATAAATTAATTATGTTAGGCTATTTTGTGGGTTCTCATCTAGGAGAAACGGGGAGACCGAAACCGCCAAAAATAGTATAAGAAGCATCGTTATAAGTAGAAAACCGTTAGAATTTCTAATCACTTAAAAAAAATAAAAAAAAATAGAAATCAAAGCAAAAATGCTGAAGCTTAAGGTGCCTGGTCACTGGGATAGCGACTTGGATTGGCCACACCCTCTGAGTTAAGTATGCTGAGATGAAAAAAAATAAAATGCTGAAGCTTAAGGTGCCTGGCCACTGGGATAGCGACTTGGATTGGTCACACCCTCTGAGTTAAGTATGTCGAAAAAGAAAAAAAAAGTGATTTTAAATTCTCTTGGTTTTCTACATAAGACGGTTGGGAAATGGTCAATTGGTCGTTCCTTTAGCTTCATAAGCTTGAGGCGGGATTAGGAGGAACTGTGGCTTCCTTAGAGTGAGACCCTAGATAGACTAATCAACATGCACTTAACTTAAATAAAAGGGGGCTTGGAAACCGGTTTGGGTTTAAAAGGATCAGTATACCTACAATCGCAATTAACACGTTAGTAGATTATAAATTAAGTAACCTATGTTTTGAAACCGGATGTAAGCCTCACTGTGATTCCGTAGCATAATTCTTTTTCAGGGACGAAAAAAAGATAAGTGTGGGGATATTTGATGTATTGTAAAATACATATATTTCCAGTGTAAAGTTTGTATAGGTTTCGAGTCGTTTAGATAGTGTTTTTATTAGTTTTAGGCTTGTAGCAGTCTATTTTATTTATTATAGTTTTTTGTAGATTTTTATTAGTTTTGAGTCAGTTTTAGTATTTGTATATTTATTTTTTATTTTGTAGGTGTTCATGGACATTGGAACGTAAACGAGCAACTTTGGTCGAGTAAAGAACACCCGAGTCTAGAGCACGATGCTATGATACTATTAATAATAATAATAATAATAATAATAATAATAATAATAATAATAATAATAATAATAATAATAATATTATGAGATAAGATAAAATCGTGACTATGGTCACGTGGAAAGGGCCATGGCCCAAAAAGACCTACATCTCTAAAAAAAAAAAATATAAAGGGAAACAAGGAGGAGCAGCAGGTAGAGAAGGCGGAACAATTATTTTCGAAGGGAGGCTGCTGCGCACAAAAAGAGAGGAGTTTTGAGGAGCCACATATTATATTCTCGTGGGGAGCACGACAGAACGACAGCAGCGGCATATTATTGGAGGAAGGTGGTGATTCTACAGTATAGACAATTTGAGAAGGAGGTGCGAGCACGGGTCGGTTATAATTTTAATTATTTATTATTTATCTATTCGATACCCGTTGTGAACATCATGAATTTGTCTTGTTTCTATTGTTTTGATTATGTCATGACTTTTAGAGGCTAAACCTTTTTCACTACCTAGGTTAAGATGATTGCACTTGAATGATTTATTTTCTTTTGGTTTTGGAACTTTTGGTTGTGGGTGAATTTTAAAGTAAAGAACTTTTTATTTTCTGGTTTGATGTGTATGCGTATTTAGTTTTGTTTAAGTAACTTTTATAAACTCCACTTGCGTTTTTGTGAATGTCTTTCATGTATGAATGCGGGTTAGGTTGCGGACTGGGTGTTAGCAGCTAGTTTATGGTTAATTGCCATGGGTTATCCATAGGAGTTGTAATTGTTAGTTAGATAATTCTAAGTGTTCTACCAATTCTCAATAGCTGTAAGGTGCGAGATTGTTGGTCTGTCTAGGGTGTTAAATTGCTAGGTTAGAGGCTTTGTGAGAAGATCTTCCTAGTTTCCCTAGCATTCCTTGTAGGCCAAGTCTTATCAGAAATATTGTAGTTACCCCTTGCACTTTCGGGTGTATTGTGACTTTCGCGCTGTGAGGTAGACTGTCTAGCGGGTACTTTAAGATTCGAGTAGGTAAGCCTGTGAGGGTAACCTCTCAACCGGTGGTTTAACAGCACAACAATATTCTAGGGTTTCCCCTTGAGAAGGGTCGAGGGTGTCTAGTTTATTCTTGATGTTTAGTATTTTAAGATCCCGGTTCCACACCAGTTCCATGACTATTAGAAACTTATCATTCATGTGTAGGATTCTAGCCTAGGTAGTGCCTTCCCATCATCTTATCCCAGTTGCAGTTTCCAGTTTGTGTATTTAATTATTTTAGTTTTATTATTTTATTTATTTGCATTAGTTCGTTAGTAAACCCCCCTTTAAGCAACAAAACATTATTAAGTTAGTATGTAGGATAAGTAATCGAGTCTAGTTTTCGTTTTCTAGTAGAGTCTCGTGGGTTCGATACTCGGACTTACTTTAGCTGTACTGCACCGACCGGTACACTTGCCGGTTGTGTGGTTTAGGTTTAGAGAGTCTTAGTTTATAAATTTAAAACTTAGAGTGTCTAGTTTAGGTTAATTTAGGTAGTTTTTATTAAACCACTTTGAGCACATCAGTACCACTAGGCTATAAGCCCATTGGTATAATTTAAATGGATACCATCAAAAGATAATCATTGTCACAAATTATTAAGAAAAACATACTATTGTCTGAATAAACATTGTATCAAATATCAAGACACAACATAACCATGATCAATGAAATCCACCCGGTGATGGTACCACGATATGCATGCTCCAAACTCTCTCTCAAGTCTCCGCCCGACGTGGTCAATTACCTGAAATACATGCACAAAAGATTTGTCAACATAATTTCGGTGAGTTCACAGGTTTTAATGTACTATGTAGAGTGCTCGTGAAATTCGTGTATGACCAATCATAGGCTAGCTAAGCGAATGATTACTGTGCAAACCATGAGTCCCATAACCCAACCTCTTGACTGTCGTGCCTCGCGCATTGTACAATAAAGACAGCGTATATATATATAGTAGTATACTAACACTCTTTTGTATGTAACCGGTTAGAGCGACTAACTAAGAGTGGGGGTGTCAATCCAAATAGATCTATTTAATTGTTCCATGGCTTTTGATAGCTAATGGTTATAGTGTAAATGTAGGTACGAGGACTGTTGAGCTCATGAACCAAATATCTCATGTTCCACAGGGTAGTCACCATAGAATATCACACAAAAATGTAATGTACTAGAAATGTAGCATGTTAATCCCCAAAATGGAAACCAGTAAAATGGGGCCGTGAGACTCACTTGATGACAGTACGTGTGGTCTGGTAAAGCTGAGATGTGAGGTGACTACCGCCCGAAAAATGATTGCCCTAGGATTATCAAGGACATAGTAAGTTGTAAGTTCTTGTCGTTTATCATACAAGTTGTTCACCCGACTTGTGGACCCTTGTGTTAGTTATATGTGGGACATAGTTAGTGCATGTGACAATCATTACTTGTTTCACGTATATTTTGTGAAATGTACGTTTTTTCGCGAATCCCGGCGTTTTATTGTGAAAACGTATCCATCGTTAACAAAATGGGCCCCACACGTCATTATTTGTAGTATAACATTCCTAAACTGACACGTGTGGTGTACTTGTGGAAAAACCAAAGTTTAACATATGTTAGATTATTTTATTGTGTTAAACCAGAAATAACACATGTTTAAACCTTCTAACACATGTTTATTTATATGTCCGAAACTCTTGATTGACAAAGGGGTCGAGGTCCGATTGTTTGGCATAGTCCAATCGACTCCCTTGTGTTTATTAGTGTAAAAAAGTGTGATCATGAGTATGTGTAGGCGTATTTTCTTTTGAAACCGTATATAAATACATACATAATGTGAGATAAGTTTGGATATACATATATGTTATGCTTTGGTTCCAAAAACCGATTCTAGTGTTGCTCATTTGATTCCACTCACTCATTTGTGTAACCGTGAGTTTATGTGTCGAGTGTGGGTGTATACATATGTACGTATAGGTGTAGGTGTGTGCATACATGATAACAATCTAACAAATGTATGTTTCCATTATCAAATTCAATTGTGCATATATGTGTTACCTAGGTCGACCGTAAAACCACACATGGTAAGGGTTGGGGTTCGGGTGAAATGGAATGAGACCAATTATACTAGAGGTTTAATCGTATGGGAAATTGGTTGACATACCTAGTAGGAAGCAAAATGATCCTTTGAATGCTTGTAACCTTCCACGTGATCTTGAACACGATGTGGCTCGAACCTTGGTGCTCTAAGGGGTGTGGCCAAGAGTTTAATGGAGGAGGAAGGTGGATGTTCGGTTGTAGTGGTGATCGAGGGGCCGAGGATACTAGCAACAAGATGAGTAAGATTGGTGTGAGTATTGAAGTGTTCTTATGCTCTTATACAGGGGCCGATTAGTGTGATGACAAAAACAAATGGGTAAGTCTCATCTCCTTGATTGTTTTTATGTTTAAGGAAAGCTAGCATGGTTTAGTGTTTATGTGACATCTCAAACATTGTCTTCTTCTCTTGGAGCTTGATACGTTGTAAAATACATCTATTTTAGTGTAATTACTTTACTGTTTTACCTTATATATGTTTGTTTTTAGTGTGTTTTACCTTTGTACATAGTATTTCGTATTTTCTTAGGAGTTTGTATAAAAATAAAGGAAAGACTTGCAAAAGTTGAACAAATGAAGAAATCAAGAAAACCGATGAAACAAATGTGACCCGAACGAGTGAAAAATGCACAAAAACGACGTCAAAACGAGATATTATCAACTACAACAACAGATTACGGTCCTTAAGACAAAATCTTACGGTCTGGAATCTAGGAATGGATAAACTCTCATAGTGGGCGGCTACTTTTCAATATTTTAAGTTTATTCCAATATTACGGTCCGTAATATACATTATTACGGTCCGTAAGATATGGTTTCTCATGCTATAAATATGAGGACTTTGGCAGCTTATAACACACACAATTTCGAACGCAAAAGACCGCGGGAGACGGGAGAACGAAGCAAAACCACAAGAAATTATCAAGTTTGAAGTCCCCCCTGTTCTAGTTTGTAGATTCGATAGCAAGAACTCGTTGAACATCATTCGGTTCAATTCTTTTTATCATTTGCAATGTTTTCATACTTAATAAACTCTTGTATTAGAGTTATCATGTTTAATAACTAAATAACTTGTACTACTTAGGTAATGAAGATTACTACTGTTTGATAATTATAATCTTTCGGTTTATGGAACTATGGTTACAATTTAGTGTTAAAGTAAAGAGCTTAAACATGTAAGGCTTGATGTATATGTGTATTATGAATTGATTTAGGATTGGTTATTAGTATCACATGTTAATTGGTGAAAGTCTTTCATGTAAAATTTCATGTTAGTAATCAACTTACTTTATGGTTTTAATGATCTAAAATTCCATAGATACAATAATCGAGACTTTAAAGATTCTAAACATACTACCAATTTTAATACCTGTGAAGTGAAAAGTTGTCAAGTTATCTTATTTACTAAACCACTAAGTGTAAAGACTTTGTGAAAAGATTTCCTTAACTGTTTTAGTAAACTTTGTTTCTCGTGTCTTACTAAATTTGTTTAAGTTACCTTCTTTATATTTCAAGAATATATTGAGTTTGTCGCGGTGTGAGGTAGACTTACTTTTAGGGTACTTTATCATATTTGGAGAAACTGTGAAGTAATCCAATAAATCAGTAAACTTAATAACTTTTAGTTTTACTTTGATGACGCCTTGAGAATGATTAGGGATAATCTAGAGAAAAAACTATTAGTTCATCATAGATCGTGATTAAATATTCAGTTCCATAACCGAAAGAAAAGATTATCATTTATTTAGTATGATTCTATCCTAAGTAGTCATTTATATATAAAAAAGGAACAATCTAAACCTTAAAAGGAAAAACCAAAAACATCTTTAATATCTGTAATTTACTAAACTGCTTAAATAGTTTTAAACTTCATTTGCATTAATATAAATTTCAATTTCAGTAACCCCCCCTCCAATCAAAATACAAAAGGACAAAAGGACACAAGGACAAGTCACTGTTAATAAAATTAACTGAAGTATCGATTACCAAAGACAAATTGATTTCCCGTGGAATGATATTCGGACTTACAAGGACTATATTATATTAGATCGGTATCCTTGCCGATGTATATATATATATATATATCTATTTATATATTTTCAGTTCGTATTATTATTTTGATTTAATCACTATAATTGTGGGAAGGACTTATGTCTGAAACCATGGAGTGAAAACTCCATGCATGCGTAAGCTAACCTTAAACGTCCCTCATTGTAACTGAGCTGTATTTATATACTGTCTTATTTATTTTCCGCAACTAGCATTTATTTTATTGTTATTAACTTTATTAGTGGGAAGAACTTATGTTAGTAACCTTGGAGTGAAAACTCTATGTACGCATAAGATTCCTTTTTTTATAACTTATTTATTGTTATATTGTTCATTTGTATATCTATATATATATAGCGTAGCACATCAGAGCTAAGGGCCGATTGTCATTTCCTCAAAGGAGTTAATTGTCATGCTTGAGGGTTGTATGTGCATCATTGTCTTATTCCCACTTTGGTGTAAGATGTGTTAGTAAATTGTGTTGCTCTCTCCTCTTGTCACTTTCTTAGGCCCATGTGTAGTAGGATCAAGATAAATATGGCAATGAATCAAGCAGTGGAAAGGGTGTTAGGAAGACAAGGCCTAATCAAGTATAACTATGGTTTGTCAAAGTGATAGAGACACATGATTGTTCTTGTGTTGCGGCCGAGTATTATCAAGGAAAGAGAGATTGCAAGTACAAAGTGTCATCATGTGTATTGTCATGAACATGTCAAGTCCCTATAAAAAGTGCAAGTGTGTTGGTCTTGTTAGTCGATCATCACCATCATCTTTGTTGTTTTTGCCTTAGGCCGATGAGGTGTCAAGCTAAATAAGGGGTTTCTAGATCAAATCTTCCTTGTCTTGGAGTGTTGTCATATGCTTAATTAGTATAAGGAATGGACATAAGCATTGAAACTGACAATAGGTAGTTATGTGGGGTTGCTTTCGGTCGTGGTATAAGGACAAGGAAGGGATCACTATCTTTAGGCAAAATCATATCTGGGAGTTTGGTTTGTCATAGGCAAGACCCAATTTGGTATAACTTGGAGTTGTCATGGTGGCTTCTTGGGTTGTGGGTTTCGGCCAAGGTTACCAAGAGGAAAAGGAGTTTGTTTTGGTTTACAATTCACACACACACACACATGCCGTGTGTTTATATGTATATATACATGTGTGAGTTGGTTTGACATAGCATGGATATGGAAATGGCATCGTGGATGGATGGCCGAGTATATATATGTGTATGCTAACATAGGGTTCTCATACCTAGTTTACTAGATCGATATGTTGTTTGTGTATATATAGGTGTAGATATGGCCGAACCTACATGGATATATGAAATGACCAAAGTATCCTTACACTTAAAAATAAATATTATTAAATATTATATTTATTATATATTATAATAATCCTACTCTCTTTGTCTCTATCTTCCCTCTCTGCACACACACACAACACAGATCAGCACACACACATTTTTTTATATCAAAAACAGAATTTGCATTACGATACCCATTACAAGTCCAAAAGGTCAAAAAAACAAACAAACCCTAATAACACCAACATAGAACAAGAACCAACATCACAATAATCCATAAAAATAAATCTTGTAACATCTAATTCCAGTTATCACACCACCTCTGGAGTACGAATCACCACCTCCATATCCACGGTCCCAGCTTCCACCATAACCACCGTCACGGCTTCCATATCCACCGCCTCCTTCACGACGACCACCACCGTATCAACCGCCACCTTCACGGCGACCTCAACCACCATCACTGCGAGACTGAGCCTTGTTGACTGTAATGTTGCGTCCATAGAGACTCTGACCGTTCATCCCTTCAATTGCGCTTCTCAACGATTGCTCGTCTCTGAAGGTAACGAATCCAAACCCTCTAGACCTTCCAGTTTCACAGTCATTGATAGTCTTGGTATTGACAACCTCGCCGTACTTAGAAAACGCATCTCCAAGAGATTGATCGATGGTGGTGGTGTGTGCAGCGGTGGGATAATTCTAGCAGGTTAGGGTTTGAGTTTTGATCCGTTTTTTCAGAGGGGGTTCTACGATGGTGGTGGTGTGTGCAACGGTGGGTGGCGGTGGTGAGGCAGTGGTGGGGTGGCCGGTTAGGTAGGAGTGGAGGTGGTCGGTTTGGTAGGAGTGCTAGCAGGCTAGGGTTTGAGTTTTGATCCGTTTTTGTAGGTGTGTCTGATTGTGTGTGTATGTTATATATACACCTTGACACAAAAAATACATACATATATATATATGTGTGTGTTATATAATGATAGAGGTTCGGATACAAAAACCTCTTTATATTTATTTTTTATATATTATTAAAACTTTGTGCATTAAAGACTTGTTCATTTTAGCCTATGCATTAAAGAGTTGTACCTACGTATAAAAATGACTAAAATACCCTTATATTTAACCGACTTGTTTAACGACGTTACCAAATTAGACTCAGAGTGTTATAGAATTATCAACCAGGTACTTAAAGGGTTAAAAATGAAAATTTTAGACTCAACTAATTAAAAACAACATAACAAAGGTACTCATAAAGAAATTTACTTTTTTGAAAACACGCGCAAACCAACAGGAAAAGAAGAATTCATTAAATATTAATTGATCCATTATTTATTCGATCAATTATTTATACAGGAAGCTTCTATAAAATATTTATACAGGAAGAGAAGTATCCATTGGGTACAGACAAACAACCAATGACATACATGTACTTTAGAAATGTCCCTTCTTTTATATAACTTACTAGCTGATTACCCCGGGAGGGTCCCGGGGTTGATAAATCTAATTTTATGTGATAACCTATTACAAACGGCACAAGTTAACTAACCACAAAATCTTTCAATCATTGCATGTTCACAGTATTCTAATCAGTAATAACTCATATTCCCCACAAAATCTAATTTTACGTGATAACATGAACACTTTGTGTGTTTTTTTCCTGTATGAACGAAACCCCACAAAAAATAGTCGATTTTTTCTCCGTTTTTTATATAGCACTATGGTACTCGTTGGAAAGATAATAAAACGCTCGTTAATTTGGTGTAATTTTTTTCTTTAAAAAATCCCGTATATAAAAGATATAAACGTTAAAAGTTATAGGAGGAAATATGAGAGATAAAATTTTAAATTTATTTTAAAATTCTTTTTTCCTAAAATAACTCAATTTAATTAAAAAGGAAACAATTTAAAAACACCAAAAACTCTCCATTATGATGCCACGTGACACAAGGTTGAAGCCTCCATTGCACGCCACGTCAGCAAAAGTCTTTTCTTTTATATATATACTAGCTGATTACCCCGGGAGGGTCCCGGGGTTGATAAATCTAATTTTACGTGATAACCTATTACAAATTGCTCAATTAACTAACCACAAAATCTTCCAATCATTGCATGTTCATAGTATTCTAATCAGTAATAACTCATATTCCCACAAAATCTAATTTTACGTGATAACATGAACACTTTGTGTGTTTTTTTCCTGTATGAACGAAACCCCACAAAAAATAGTCGATTTTTTCTCCGTCTTTTATATAGCACTATGGGTACTCGTTGGAAAGATAATAAAAACGCTCGTTAATTTGGTGTAATTTTTTTTCTTTAAAAAATCCCGTATATAAAAGATATAAACGTTTAAAAGTTATGGGAGGAAATATGAGAGAGAAAATTTTAAATTTATTTTTAAATTCTTTTTTCCTAAAATAACTCAATTTAATTAAAAAGGAAACAATTTAAAAAACACCAAAAACTCTCCATTATGATGCCACGTGACACAAGGTTGAGGCCTCCATTGCATGCCACGTCAGCAAAAGTCTTTTCTTTTATATATATTATAGATATAGATTATTAGGACACCCGTAGTCGGGCGCTAAACACCCAATTTTACCTCCAATCGCGCCCCCAACACCAAAACGCACAGTGCTATGGGGCGCTATACACTTTCATTTTGACGAGGTCAACCCCAAGGGGTAGTTGTAGTACTGGAAATCCAAATTTGTAACCACCAACATTCAGATGAAACCTAAACAGACATTTGTTGAGAGCTTTCTTTTCTTCTTCTTCTTGTTCTTCTTTTCTAATGGTAAGTAAGTGACTTTGGTAGTCTGTATCTCCAAAACACACACAAACAAAAGCTAATATTTTGGTTCACATATAATTTGCAGGGACTACTATCACCGTTGTCAATGAGTGTGGTTTCACGGTTTGGCCTGGCAGCCCTGATCTCAATTTTACCGGATTCAACCTCACAAAGGGTACCTCGCGCTCCTTTGAAACACCGGATACATGGTCGGGTAAATTGTGGGAAGGACCGTTGCAGCTTCAATGGGTCAGGCCATTGGTCTTGTAAAACAGGTGACTGTGGCTCCGGTCAAATGGAGTGCAACGGAAGATCAGCAACCCCACCTGTTACAATTGCAAGGTTTGACAGTTCTTTAGTTTCGTTTGATGTCAGTCTCAAGGATGGCTATAATTTACCGATGACCATAGAGGCTACTGATGTGTCAACTTTTATTTTTGGTGGATGCGCGAAGAGAGGTTGCAATCACGATTTAAATAAATGGTGTCCCGAGGAGCTGATGTTGAAGAGTGGAGAGGGTGTCAACATCCATGCCATCTCTTTCACACGCCAGAGTATTGTTGTAACAGCTCGTGCGACCCGACATCTTACTCTCGGTTGTTTTAGGTCAGCGTGCCCAAGAACAGATGTAGGTAGTGATTATCGGTGTAAGAGTGACAATTACATTCTCAGATTTTGTCCCCCTGACGGTGCATTATCAAGAATCAAAGTTGGTGGCCATCTCAGCTACGGTGACCGGCTTCTTTCCATCGGTGGAAATTTCACGTTAGGGTTCTTCGTTGAAGGTTTTGATTACATCCACTATATTATGGCCCACTTGAAAACTTTGATGGATTCTACGTGGGAATATGGTACACTGGTGATGCCAAAGCCCAGAAAGTATGGGTAGCCAATCCCAACAAGCCAGTCAAATCCGACTACTTAAGCATCACTTCCCTCTCCATTGAACCAAACACAGGAAATTTGATCATCACTGCAGGAGGGAGGACTCTGGTGAAAATTACTGATATTCAAGCTGGTCCAAACCCAAACGTGACTGCAACACTTGAAGACACCGGTAATTTCCGTTTAATAAATGAAATCAACAAGAAGGTATTATGGCAGAGTTTTGATCACCCAACCAATGTACTTTTACCTGGAATGAAGCTTGGGTATGACAAGAGAACAAGACAAAATTGGACCTTGACTTCTTGGCATATCCAAAAAAATATCTACGATCCAGGGGCTTTTACTTTGAGCTGGGAACCCATTGATGAAACAAATCAAAGACTAATGATTCGGCGAAGAGGCCAACCCTACTGGACTAGCGGGTTTCTAGATGGTGAAACATTTGAGTATATGTTCCCTCGGTACGGATTTATATTCACTCATGTGTACAACAATGATGAACGATACTTTAGCTACATAAATGATCCTAACTACAAGTATCCTTTTCCCATGTGGATTTTGACAGAGAAAGGGCAGATTACAAATCATGATATTGCATTTAACCCTGAGTGGTGTTTATGGTACAATGATAGTAATGGTTGCATGAACTCAGGTTATCCCATGTGCAGGGTTGGATATTTTACATATCGTAAGGGAGAGTTTGCTCCTCATAAGACAGGAAATAGTACTGATAGGAACTCGAGCTTAAGCATTAGTGATTGTTTCCACAAGTGTTGAATGATTGTAGCTGTGTTGGGTTTGATAGCAGTAACGCCGATGCAACCGGTTGTGTTTTTGGACCGGAAGAAGTAACTTTTTTGTTGAAGGGGGGGAAAAGTCTACAATGAAATATGTGATCAGTTCCCAAAGTACAGGTAATAATCTCCCAAAATGTTTCTTCTTTTTTCGTTTCCATTGGAGCCTCTTTGCACCTAAATGTCATGATCTTGGATCAAAACAGAAAAAAACATGAAACTACAACTACTATGGATACTCATTGTTGTGCCATTGTTCCTCGGTTTGGGGTTTTATGGTACAAGAAGCGAAAACAAAAAGGTATAAGTGACTTTAAATCTACTTAATGTTTGTACTAGTTGCTTCATTTGATGATTCATTATTACTGGTTATAGAATACAAGAAAAGGAGAGATGAGTATTTTCTGGAGCTGGCATCTTCTGAAAGCTTCAGGGATGTACATCAGCTTGAGAGTGATGGCCGTTATGGAGATCTGTTATTGTTTAGCTTTGCCTCTATCATGACTGCCACCAATGATTTCTCACCTGAAAATAAGCTTGGACAAGGTGGTTTTGGACCTGTTTACAAGGTAAAGTTTCTTTCAACTTTCATGTAATTGTCCAATTCTTGTATGTTACAGAAACAAAAAAATCCATAACAAGAGACATGCAACAATAGGGAAGATTAAAGGATGGACAAGAAATTGCAATCAAAAGGCTTTCTAGATCATCAGGACAAGGGCTTGTGGAATTCAAGAATGAACTAGTTTCTCATAGCCAAACTTCAACATACAAATCTTGTTCGGATTCTTGGTTGTTGCATTCACAGGGAAGAAAAGATGTTGATTTATGAGTATATGCCAAACAAAAGCTTAGATTTTTTTTCTCTTCGGTATGTATGGTTAGTAACGTAAGCACATCTATATGCCAAATTTATCTATTGATTTAATCTCTTTTTGTTGTATTTAGATGAAAACAAAAAAGCTGAGCTAGATTGGCCTAAACGATTTAGCATCATTGAAGGAATTGCTCAGGGTTTGCTATATCTGCATAAGCACTCAAGAATGAGAGTTATTCATAGAGATATAAAGTCTAATAACATTCTGTTAGATGAGAGTATGAACCCCAAATTTCAGATTTTGGTATGGCAAGAATATTCAATCAAAACGAGACTCAGCAATGACTAATAGGGTTGTCGGAACATAGTAAGATCACTATATTCCAAATTCAAATATACACACACACACACACATATATTTATGGTCCATTCATCAACATTTTTTTTTCCTTTGGAAAATCTATTTAATCATTTTTTAAAATGCTCAGTAAACCATTATGTGTTCAGTGGTTACATGTCTCCAGAGTACGCAATGGAAGGAACTTTCTCTATCAATCTGATATCTTCAGTTTTGGAGTGTTGATCCTGGAAATCGTTAGTGGAAGAAGAAATAGCAGCTTTGTTTTTCTTGATCGGACAGTCAATCTTCTTGGTTACGTAAGTGTTGTTAACATCAACTTTTCTACATTTTTCGCATACTATAATTCTTCAACAAGATGTGATAAACATACATGTGGATTATAAGTTGCGTTTGATGTTTTTAGCATGGCAGCTATGGCAACAGGGGAATGCAATGGAGTTGGAGGATCCAACCCTTTGGAATACTTGCGTTGTACAACAGTTCTTAAGGACTTTTCATGTGGCACTTCTTTGTGTACAAGAAAGCGCAACAGATAGACCCACAACTTCAGAGTTGATCTCCATGGCTTCTCAATGACACTATATCGTTGCCTATCCCTACTCAAAAAGACCGCATTTTTTCACCGGTAGAGTCGAGTCAAATTCCACTTCAGACCAAATCAAACCGGAAGATTGCTCTATAACAACACGACACCATGAGTGTTATTAAAGGTCGATAAGGCTTAAAGGTAGCTGCTCATATATGTAATATTGTCTGCTACGTATAATCTCATGCACGCAAACTATTTGTGATTGTTGGTTATGAAATTTAAATAATAAGTGGTTTTCATTGTTTTTTTCTTCCAGCTTTACATAATGTTACATAATATTAAGTGACATCTTACACTTACTTCGCCACCACTGTACAGTGTCCCTAAAGACCCGATAAGGAAACCCAGAAAAATCGCCACCAAACTACCGTTAGATATAATTTGTTTGTTTATCCAAAGTTTAGTATGTAATTAGTTTTAGTATTGTATAACCTAAAGTATGGCGGTTATGGTGGTTATTACCGAATCATTGTGTCGGTTTCACCAATGGGTATCACACCCCTTCACCACCTATAAATATAACTGAACCCTTTTCATTTGTATTTGGATTTTCGTTAATATATAGCACGTTTATAACAATTCTTTCTTTCAATACCACAACTACCATTGTACGCGCCTCCACCACGTTTCCTAAAGTCAACCACATATAACTGAGGATGTGTAGCGTGCCGTTTTTCGTCGGGATTCCTGTTCCCAACATCACCGATTCAATGCCATTGATAACCTGCCACCGCCGCTCCTCCAGCTGCTGACAGTCGTCTACTGGCTGTCAAA
>JAUTDX010005223.1:0-36253 GCA_030844895.1 Ambrosia x helenae | reverse complement strand
AAAACCAATACATATGTACGATTATGTGTGAACCTGAAAACCGAACCGTGTATATATAGAATATTATTAGAATAAGTGTTATGAGACCGGACGATAAACATTACGAACCCAAACCCGTACCCGATGAGTTTGTTTAGTCATCAAGGGAGGATACACTTGTCCTCCCCTCACCTTGCCAACACATTCCCAAACCATTTGATGGTTTATGTTATTAAACCATCAACCCACCCCCATATCTAAGACTTAGGGAGTGGAGGTGGGCGGGAATGGAGGGGGGGTGAAGCGCCCATGTGGCACCTTGTGGGACCCATTGTGGGGGGGGGGAAATTGTGGGGAGTGGAAGGGGGGGGAAGGGGGGTGAAAGGAATAATATTATATTGTGTTTAAAGTTAAATAAAAAAAAAGAAAAAAAAATCAACCAACCAAAAGAAGCCACATCACCCATCCCTCTCCCCCCCCCCCCCCCCCCCCGCCCGGCTTTCCCCACCGCCTCCCCCTCCCCGCCCCCCATCCCCGCCCCTAGGGCCGGTGTTACCGCCCGGCTTTGGCTCCCCGCGCCCCCATTCACCGACCCACTCGTTGAGTCTAATAAACTTATCTTGTTTTCTTTCAACACATACACACACACAATACAAGCAGATCAAACAGAACACCATTCACACTCTTCATATCTCTCTCTCTCACACACACACACACTATTTGTTGCTGCTTTCGAGAGGAAAGAAGAAGAAGCTAGAGAGGAAGACGGGAAGGAGCAGAGAGAGGAGATCGAGAAGAAGAGCAGAGAGAGAAACCGGAATAGAAGGGAGACTGAGGAGGAGCCGTTGGTGGTTTAGCGGCGGCGGCGCCGCCTCTGTGACTGGACCTCACCAAACCAAGGTAAAACCCAATCCCTCTCTTGTTCCTTAATAATAACTTGGGAGGTTTGTGATGATGTTGGTTGAGGCGATTGGAGATGTGGTTGTGTTACAGCGACGGTGATAATGGCGAGGGTTGTTCAGGTGATGGTGGTGGTGTTCTTGGGTGACAATCAGGATGAGGTTGTTTATTTGAACCGAAGAAGGTACATAGATGGATGTTGAGATGATGGTTGTTATGAAGGATTTCCATCGAGACAGATCTGGCTATAGAGGGACTGTGGTGGTTGCCGATGATGGTCACGGTGACCGATGATGGTTGTTGCTGGAAAGAAGTGGGTGGTTGTGATGGTTTGGTTTTTGGATGACTGTCGGGTCAGGGGTTCGGGTCGGTCACAGGAGACAGGTTAAGCATTGGTCAACAGTAGACCACAGAAGTCAACACGGTCAATCCGGTCAACTGTCTGGTCAAACCAAGTCAACTCTGATCAATAGGAGCTAGGTCCGGACATAAGGTATAACTGAACCTACTAACTCGTAAATTATAAACATTAATATTAGATAATCTTGCATGTTGGACTTGACGAGCTTATACGGACCAAGACTAAGGCTATAAGTTAGAAACGAATATTGATTTGACATCTTGCTTGGAAGATTGGATATTGAGATTAATTACTCGGAACATTGAACGCTCGACTTAGGACATTTGAACACTCAGCACATGATATGGAAAACGACACACCCAAACCTTAACTTGGATACTTAGACCAGAGGACATGGAGAACAAACATATTAAATGTTACTCGACTCTTTAACATCGACATCCAAGACTTAGACTAGACAATTTGGATTATAATAAATATGACTCAACAATTGTGACACTAAACAATAATCGCTAAGATGAGAAATTGACGATTGGAACCTAAGACTCGAACTCGCTAGGAAGACTCGTGTACTTGTGTGAACCTTAAGAGCGGACGCTACCTCGACGCTTGAGAACTAAAAGCTAATGACATGAACTTGATTAGAGTAACATATATTAAGGATTAAGTGTACATGAACATATACATATAAGTTGGAACTAGATGATAGTAACGATATTGGACAACAAGAATTAAGCTTGGATTTAATACATTATAATATAACTTGAGACTGATACATAAATACGGAACGTGAGATCACTTGGAACTCTAGATGTTTAACATGAGACTTAGGTCCCAACTTGACAAGTAAGACTGGACATAATTAGGAATACTAATGTATATTTATACCCCAAGATATGATGAAGAGACTTTAATATTAGAACCACTTATACATGAGACGTTGGACAATAATGCCAAAGCCATGAATTCGGCGATTAAGACATGGAACTGTATTAATACGAACTATACGCTTGAGCTCGTCCCACACGTGACACCATTACGAATGAACCCACGACTAATAATGTATGTCAACATAGGACTTGACCAGGAGAATACAAGGACGTGATAACACGCATTCCGTTTTACACTTATGCTACACTACCATGTGGAGTCTCGTGAACCATCCCCTCTTTTTTTGTTTTAAAACTGTTTTGGGGTGAACATATGCTTCAGTGAGAAAACAGTATGATAACCAGTTTGATGTGACAAGGTGGCTCCCGATTACCAAAACTTCACCACTCATTAACCCAATGGGAGATTGGGCCACTTGATATATGGGTAGTACTACTTGGGGAAAACCCCCACACACACAGTGGACCCGGAAGCCCGGGAACCCTCCACTGAGATTTGTGACATATATTTTGCCATGGGAATCCACAATGGGAGTAGGTGGATTCAGTGTTAGGTTTGAGGTGTGGCTTGTACATCACCAGTGCAACCATGTGTTTAAACCGTATTAAACTCGTTTTGGAATGTTAAACATGTTTTGTGCTAAACTAAGTAAACTGGTTTTTTGAACGATAAACTATTTTTAGAAAATAAACTTATTGAAAACCAGTTTAACGCACACACGGACTCACCAACATATTTGTTGACCCAAATATTTTAAGCATGTGTTCAGGTACAACTTATGGATGGATGGCGAACACGAGGTATATTACATTAGTTACGGATTAGAGCATATAGAGCTAAACACGGCTAGAGATTGGATTGACTTGGGGATTACACATCATCAACTGCTTCGACGACCGCCGCGATTGTCCCGGCATACTTTTGAAGCATTCATTTAAGTCTTGTATTTATATATTTGGAATTAGAAATTGTATTAAACCTTAAATATAGTAATTGTTACATCCGTTGTGCAAGTTTGGTACCAATCTGTATTTTGACCAGGGCCAACGTGGTACCTCCATCTGCTTAATCAAATCTTGCATTTCCTTGGTAGACACAACATGTGCAGTCTCGGACGCATGAAATTTCTTTTTCAAATCTTCTAACTCATTGAGGCCTTGTCCGAGATTCAGTGGCTGCAGCTATAGTTGCCCATGGCCACAAGCAGCGCCCTTCTTCCTCAGCCGATCCCTATCAACTTCAGCATCGAACCACTGACGATAAGCTTCGGTCACTAGAAAGTTGGACTGAGCCTGATTTATTAGAAGAGCTTTACAGAGATTTGGTGATTCCATGTTATGGTAATACTCCCTGTCAGCTGGAGTATCAAGATTAAAAAGCATCATTCTTGCAGAAAGGGCATCCACCACCCTATCACTATTCTTTAGATCCCACTGGGGTGAACCTCTCCTCCGTAGCCGATGGATCCAACCTCGTGCTCTCTCCTAACATAGATGCAAAACCACATACAGAGAACGCTTCAGTCTCAAACTAGTGTGGGGGGAAAGTACCATCATTACCCTCCACATCAGTTTGAGAAAGAAGAGGGGAGTGTCTGAACTCAACAGTTGAAGAAACTCCCGGTCCCAGCAGCCTTGTTGGTAGCCAGACTATCAAGCCCAATGAAAGGATCTTCCTCCCCTTCATCATCTTCGTCCAAAACAATCTTTCCGCTGCTCTCTCAAACTGAGGATTATCCACAATAAGTACCGGGGCTGAGTCATGGGAAGATTGCCCTCCGAAAAGGTGCATTTCAAGGTTATCTAAAAGATTAGAGTATACCTTCAGGGGTTGTGGTAAAAACCTTAGTTTCTTCTTGGGGGATTTAGTGTCGGCCACGGTACCCTTAGGATTAACCCTCTTTCTCTTCTCTGGCCCTTGGGAAATGGAGGCATCAATTAGGGCTCGGCTATCAGCATCCCTGGATACTTCCTTAGAAGGAGATTTGGTTCCTTGAGAAGGTTCGGATTCGTGGGGACCAGTGCTAGCAGAAGGATGAACTTGAAGCATGGCAGTAGAATCTTCAACGGTAAAGGGCACACCCTCGGAAGCCTTAACACCTTACGTAGTTTCAATCACAGCTCCTATAGTCTATCCTTCTCCCAAAGCACCACTGGCACCAGTCCCTGGGCTCTTGATCGGCTGTATAGGCGGTTGACCCTTCTCAACTTGGGACACGATCGGTGTATTACTTCCGGCATCTTCACTCGAAAACTCAAGAGCTGCGTCATTGAAAGACGTGAGCTTCAAAGAGTCAAGTAACGACATCTCTACAAAAATAGACAAAAAGTTAAAATGGTAAAAATAAGAAGTAAGCAAGTAAAAACATGACTCCTCACTCACTCTCTCTGTTGTACAAAATAACTGGCCACCTATCATCAAAGTCCCAGTTCCTACTAACACATCCGAGGACGAGGATATGTTCAGGATATTTCTGGATTTTCGTCTTGTTTTCAACAAGAGGGTGTGAAGCTTATGGTAATATTTAAAACCCTAAGGCAAATCCGATTCCGTTGACTCAAAGCGATAGCACAATGCCATGTCCAAAGGTAAGCATCGGTCGTCGAGCCAAAAGAATTGGCTTTTCTAGTTTTTTAAGCTGGTAGTTTGGTAGTCGTGGCAGCTCTCCAACGATCTCCTCTTCTCAAAGTGTGACACATGCGAAATTCACTAGTCGAGACTGTACAATTAACTGTTTTATTTTCACTGTGTGTTTAGAATAAGTGTATCGGGTGCGCCGCATTATTTGAACGAGTATGAACTCTACCCATGACAGTCATAAGGATCAACAAAAGCCTATGAATTTTATGAGACTAAAACTATATATTTTTTTAAAACAAATACATGTGTATAGAATAAAAATTTAGTTCAATATTATACATATACATATTTCATACATGGTGAAAATGACAATTCCTACAACTAAAACTAGTATAGACTCTTACACTCTTGATAGTAACTTAACACTCCTCAATCATATATACATATACACACCCACGATTTCATATATATACACACATATGATCACATGTGATTTTGTCCTCATGTTACATGCATGCCATGTAGAGACAAAACCCATGATCCTAGGAAAGGTCCCTTTCATTCCTACTAAGCTTCTAACCAATCGGCTCTCTACAACAAACAAGAAGATGACCATCACAACAATGATGTAATCACGTATGAGGTAAGCATTTACACCAAATAGGCATAGACAACTTCATGACATCAATCTTCACAAACTAACCATGCTTTAATCATGTTAACTAACAAACAAACAACCACCTTTCCTTCACCACATTCGGCCAATAGGGACAAGTCATGGAACCATGACTTAAACCAACCTTCCCCATTATAGAACCCACACCTATGAAGCAACTATCCCAAGGTATGAACCACCCCCTAAACTAGTACAATTTGTCCCATTTGTCTTCTAATCGGCCGCAATCCACCAAAAACCAACTCACATGTTTCTTTCCAACCTATGACAACCTTACTTTCACCAAATAACACACTACACCTAAGTATAACCATCATCCATGAAGTCAACCTTCCCTTTTTAAATCACTACAAAACAATCGACTTATGTACACCTCACCACCTCCACGATTTCATCAAGAATAGGACAAGAGAGATCTTTGATCCATGAAATGTCATTGTCAACTCATGACACCAAAGCTTGCATCAATTAGGAGCCTAATTCTTTCCCTCTTTGTCTTACAAGAGTTGTCTTGCCATATTTATCACATCATGCTTGCAAACAATCGACCAAAGATGAGGAGTCATCGTAGAGTCACTATCATACAAAAATTGATGATTAAGAAGCTTGACAATGTAAGACATTCTAATACACTTAGATTTACCACATATTGCTTTGTCTTTACCCATCATTTGGCCTATATAAGGAGAGCCCAGCCACTTCATTCTTCACACCAATACACCTCCAATCTCTACTTCAAAACTCACGACCCTTCACCCTCTAAACTAAGAGCAACATCAAGGCATCAAGCATGAGCACCAAGCCGAAGAAGGTCCTAAAGTCTCAAGTGTTGCACCATCCCAAGTCACACCTAGGTAAATTACATTCTATCTTATCTATCGGCCCTCATTGTGAACCCAAACCAAGCCTTTTTGATCGAGATAATCGGCCTCAACTAGTGTTAAAAATCAGTTAATATGTATTTGGTAATAAAGCTTCTAAATCACACATATTATGTATGTTCACTCATGTTAAACAATCGGTCACACTTTACATATGGAGTCATGAAACATTTTCAGATCAAACCTCACACGAGCTAATCGACTAGGAATCGGTTTTCTAACTAGAACTTGTTTAGTTTATGTTTCCACGATCAAGGTATTATAATCGACTTTTATCACAATCACACATCAACAGCTTTGTAATAAGTCGAAGGTACCTTGAAAAGCCAAGATTAATCGATTTTACTCCTGAAAATGATTAACCTTAGAAGACATGATATGTATTATAATCGACCATCATTTGATAACACATGTTAGTTCAACTAAAAACACATGCTTTCACATATTACAAGCTAAACATATGTTAGAGTACTCATTTTTATGATAAATCAACCACACGTGGTAGATTGGGGAGAACATGTGGCCCATGACCCTACGTGCGGCCCATATGGGTCCACTCCATGATCTACCATAAACCTTACGTGCACAAAACATGATCCACATCAAATGACACGGTTCATAATAATGGGTACCCGACTTGTATGATGAACGACAAGTGTACAAAAACATAAGATATCTTTGAGGTTATAGGGCACTTTTGTCGGAATAGTAGTTACTTCTGCTTTGCTAGACCACACGTGACACTATGAGGTGAGTTTCGTGGCCCCTTTTTACTGTTTTACTGTTTTGCAACTTCGGGGGAGAAACATGCTACAGACCCACATATGTACATGACAACAATGTGTGTTACATGAGTTAGACCCACAGTTGTCACATATCAACAAAAATTCCCCGGAAAACTATAACCATTAGCTTAGCAATAAGCCGTGGATCATATGAATAGTACTATTTGGGTTGACAACTCCTTTCACTGTTAGTCGCGCTAACACATATGAATGCATGTTACCGATACTTTACAATGTCCCGTGACAAGGCATTGGGACGGGGTGCACATGAACGTCGTGGGTTGGTTATGGTGCTCATGGTAACTATATTCTGCATGGACACAGACAACGAAACTTTCTGAGCAGCAAAACTATTTTATCGAGTCAATAAAATCTGCGACTCGCCAACTTTTTAGTTGACACTTGTAAGCATGTTTTCTAGGAAACCAAGTAAAGACGTTAAGGAGCCAAGTTTAGGACTTCATAAAGTTGTGTGAAATGCTTGATAAAAAAAGTCAACACATGGCGAAGCAAAGAATTTTACGCCATGATCATAAACAAATTTATTTTTGTGAAGAAAACCAACCGAAAAAAGAGTCACCGGAAAATCCTAAAAAACGTTATGCTATGTACTTGTTGTATTGTATTGTATTATATAGGCTCCGGATATTCACACAAGTTTCCATTTTATTCACACAATCCTATACGGGCTGTAGAGGCTCTACAGCCCGTAGGGATCATTTTTTGATCATTCTAAGAGCCGTAAAGCCCTCTACGGCTCGTTGGTAATGATTGCCAATGATTGGGAGGTACAGTAATGATTGCCAATGAGTGTCATCACCTCTACGGGCCGTAGAGGTCTCTACGGCTCGTAGCTAACGTCTGATTAATTTGGGGATGAATGAAGGTGGGATGGATGAATAATTTTTTGTCTACGACCGTAGAGACCTCTACGTGCCGTAGACCCAACAAAAAACACAAAAACGTTTGGGACAAGGTTCGATCTTGGGCAGATTATCACACACACACATACAACTCTTATTTCAAATATGGGGACCATCTGGGCTAGCAGTTCGCTGGTTTCTATATTGGAAAAAATAAATATAACATATACAAATATTAGATGGCTTCTACGGGCCGTAGAGGTCTCTACGACCCATAGAGGATTTTTTTTTTAATTTTTTTTTTAATGTCGTCTGTTTTTACTAATGTCGTCTCGAACCTCTACGACCCGTAAAGGAATTTTTTTTAATGCCGTCTGTTTTTACTAATGTCCTCTGTTTTTACTAATGTTGTCTCGATAAGCGTGTAAACATTAACACAAGCGTTTATATAAACAAACAGATAAAAATAAACATTAATTAATTAATCTGTTTTTACTAATGTCCTCAGGAGGCAACCGCAGGGAGTGATAAACGCGTCCCGGAATCTGCACCTCCTCAGGCTGCGGCTCAGCCATATCGACGTCCCTCTCAGCGGCCCCCTCCCCCTCAGCAACATACCGCAACCCAACCTCAACTGCATCACCTGCAATGGATAACAATAATAATAATAATAATAATCAAGGATTTTATAAAAAAAATTGGGCCGAGTTTCCCCTGTTTTCGTTCAAACCAGACAACACAAGTTGTCTACAAGTTTTCGAAAAGAAATGCCCAAACATATTATATATTTTAATCATCAATACAAGTTGTATATAATAATAATAATAATGTTATAATACCTGCAAGGCCCTGATGCACCAACGACTCTAGTACAAACGGCACGCGATCCTTTCCCGTAGCAAGAAAGTAGACGACTGGATCGCCGTCTTCCCCGCACAAAGCATATTATTAGAGCGTGGGCAAGCTAATGGGCTAAAAGAAATAAACAAAAACATTAACATTAATAATAATAATAATAATACCTAGGCTGTAGTGGCGGAAACTGATTCCGGTCAACATAACCGAAATAATCCTTGGCATTACAGCGCTCGGCTATCCTGCTGATCATCCCCCGCATGCGATGGATCCCCACGCCTGCTTAAAGGGAAAGGAGGCAAAGTACTCTGCCATGCACCGATGCAGGGCACACGGCGTGCCGGTGATGATGCAATACAAGTACATCAGGTCCGTCTTCGTCACCCGCTCATTACATGTGGCCCGTGCAGTGAGGGAATAGGAAATGCAACGGTGAATGTAACGAATGATGGGGTGACGAATGTTGGCGGCCCTGTCAGACCTATCCCTGCACAGGATAATAATAATAATTAGAATAACAATAACAATAAATAATAATAATGATGATAATAATAATAATAATAAAAATAATACTTCTGGGCCGGGTTCCCGAACTCTGGACCCCGATGGTGGGCCACCACGCATACAGCACATCATCGGCAACACTAGTGACTGTTGTAGTGTAGACATCCTGAGCATGATCATTAACATTAACATTAAGAATAAGAACAAAATTAATAAGAATAAATAATAATAATAATAATAATAATAATAATAATAATAATAATAATAATAATAATACCTCTCTAAGCTCCTCCTCAGTGTACCACTGGGTGTGCGTAGCCCACTGATCCAGGGAGTAACCATACTCCTTGCCGAGAATGGAAAACTGGACCTCCGACGGCGACGGTGGCCTCTGTCCAGGATCATCACTGGGCAGTCGTGGCCGAAGGCGAAAGGTCGATAGGAACTCAATCACCAACGGCCGATGGGACGGCGCGTTGTAGTCACCGAATAACCTGTCCCATGGGCTACCCTTAGGGATCCACTGTCGTGCCATCTCCTATGCACCCCCGTGGTGGCACGAAGCGCGTCCCAACAAATCCCGCGCGGCTTCGATGTCTTCTTCTTCCTCAATTTCTCAAACATTTGCTTCGCGTAATCGAAGCGTCGATACTGGCAAGGCTCCCAGTCCGCCAGGTTCCCCCTGCCATGGGGTTGGGGGCCCCACGACCACGGGCTCATCCTCCTTGTCCTCGTGCTCCAGGTGCTCCTCCTCGTCAAGAAATTCCATAACTGCAAAAGCAAAAATTTATAGTTAGGACGTTTCTTGAAACAGCGCTGAACGCGGCGCGCGCAGCGCTGAAACAGCCCTGTTTCAGCGCTGTTTCAACGTGGGACAGGTTCGTCGCCACCGTTGTCGCCACCGTTATCACCTCCTCGTGCAATCCCTTGAAGCTGCCATGACCTCCTCGTGCGAATGATAAGTCCCGTATTCGTACTGTGGATGACTTGGCGGCACGTCAAATGACTCAGGTTCTTCTACGTACTCCTGGTTCAAACCGGGCAGCAGGTTCAAATCGGGTAGCGCCTTCCCGTCATCACAGTGAACAACGGATCTAACCACCTCCTCACCACGTTCCACCACGGGTCCGAAAAGGCTTTCTGAGACGTGAGATATGCTATACGAATGCTCCCATTCATCCGAAACATTACTGTAGTGGCCGAAGACATCGCGGTAGCTTGGAATCGATCGGATTTTTCGTGCTCCGGTTTTTTTTTGAATAATGTAAACTATGAACTTAATATTTATATTTATATTGTAGTAAGTAGATAATGAACATATGTATTAATGTATTTATATTTGTATGTAGTTTAACATAGATCTTAGGTAAATGTATCTTAGTTAGATTAAGTATTATATGTTGCAAATGGGTCAAGACAGGAGGCTGCAACATTGCCAATATACTCGGATCAGAAGGAATCAAAGACAGCAACAAATAACCAAGAACAAAAGACATAAAACAAGGCTAACACATGATGGAAAAGACTATTATGTCCCTGGCAGTTATTATTGTTAAGTTTGGCGGCATAAGAGTCCCAACCGGTGGCAGTTACACAACTAATCAACATAGTCGTTTGAATGATAAGTGTCAAACGTTTCAGAATGTATATATAGGACTTATAGGACACATTTGTTCTTTACCAAGATTGTTTTATCCTGAATTCAATCCAAAATTTCTCTTCGGTTATTTCATTGAGTATCAAGAATCTTTGTTCATTTGTTTGAACATTTTGTTCATTGTTGTGTTGTTATTCAAAGTTAGTTTGTTTCTGTTCTTGTTGTTTATCCGCTGCCAACAAACTGGTATCCGAGCTAACATTCGGTTCTTGATTAAGTTCGTATTTTTTCACATTCATAACACTGGTTTTCGGTTCTTGTTCGCTATTTTATTATAATCATGTCGCAACACTCAATGAAAGTCTATTCTAGTCCACGAAGATCATCATCTTACCCTCCCAGAAATGAAGAGACGAGAGAAAGACAAAGAAATATGAAGAAAAGATCCATAAAGACTCAAAAGTGTTACTAATGTCATGAACCAGGACATCTAATTGGATCATGTAATCAGAAAGAAAAGAAGAGATGAGGGAACACAACTTATAAAGATTCAATTGACACATGTATAAGTTACTTTCCTTCGGTTGAAATGAATGAAAGGGAAGATTACATATTGTATGATACGGATCATGAAAGTTGGAATCAAATCTGGTATGTTAGTCCGAATTCGCAAAATCATGTGTGTGGGAATCTAGATTTTTATCTAAAGATTAAGAAATAGTTTGGGGTTGAGAGTAGGTTTAAAAACAACTTTGTTTTTATAAGAAGTGTTGGAGTAATAAGTATTAATTCCGATGAACAAACACTCATAGTTCCAAATGTGTTTTATTCCTCGGACATACATGATAATTATCTAAGTTAGCATCAATTGAAACTCCAAGGATTTATAGTTAAAGTTGAAGGAAACGTATGCTATGTATCAAACATGTTTAAGAATATAACAATGTTTCAAAGAAGTATGTTAGAAGACCGAGATACAAAGGAAAATATGATAAGAACTCTAAGTGATGAAGGTGAACATGAGAGAAAAAAAGAAATGTATTTGAATGAATACTTTGAGACCTTATCATTAGATGCCGATGAAAATATAAGAAAAGTTAATGAGGCTGTGGATGAAATAGAATTCTTATCATTCGAAGATTGTATCAAGTTGTTTGAATTGATTGATAGCATAGAATGTCCTTGGGCGTTTAGACACATACTAAAGGATCCGTTTTTAAAGATGGTAACTTGGTTTATAGAAGATTACTTAAATTTAACCAATAGGCCGATTGCGCCCAAGAATGAAAATGGAAAGGAAATAGAATTGTTTGATCTTTATGTGATGGTGAAAAAGGAGTGTGGACATAAGAGGGTGTCAATGTATAATCTATGGGTAGTAATTGCCAAAACCTTAGGACTTGATTATGAAGACAAAGATTATATCCGAATATTGTATGCACAATATTTGGATGTGATTGAGTGGCAATATCAAGTAAGGAAAACTGCTATGAAAGTGGCTGAAAGTTCAAGGCAAATGAAGAAGGAAAGCAAGATGCAAGATCACTCAACATTTGGTCTACCCCACCATGATGCAAAATCATTCGAAGACGACCACGCTTTGTATATAAGAGGAGGCTGGAATGCTGCAAAGGTGCTGTTAAAGAAAAGAAAATGCGATTTCACAAGGGCAGCCCGTGCATTGGATGAAGCAAGCAAGACCATGCCTTCTTCAAATTTGAAATATTAAGTTCATGTTTATGGGCGAGTATTGGATAATGTAAACTATGAACTTAATATTTATATTTATATTTGTATTGTAATAAGTAGATGATGAACATATGTATATATTAATGTATTTGTATGTAGTTTAACATAGATCTTAGGTAAATGTATCTTAGTTAGGTTAAGTATTATATGTTGCAAATGGGTCAAGACAGGAGGCTGCAACATTGCCAATATACTCGGATTAGAAGGAATCAAAGATAGCAGCAAATAACCGAAGAACTAAAGAAATAAAACAAGGCTACACATGATGAAAAGACCATTATGTCCCTGGCATTTATTATTGTTAAGTTTGGCGGCAAAAGAGTTCCAACCGGTGGCAGTTACACAACTGATCAACATAGCCGTTCGAATGATAACTGTCAGACGTTTCAGAATGTATATATAGGACTTATAAGACACAGTTGTTCTTTACCAAGATTGTTTTATCCTTAATTCAATCCAAAATTTCTCTTCGGTTATTTCATTGAGTATCAAGAATCTTTGTTCATTTGTTTGATCATTTGGTTCATTGTTGTGTTGTTATTCAAAGTTAGTTTATTTCTGTTCGTGTTATTTTGTTCATTGTTGTGTTATTCAAAGCATTCGGCTGTTCATATTTCCATTCTTGTTTCAGTTTTTATACTTCTTATATACTCTGATAACCAACAGAATTTTGTGGGTACTGCTGAGGAAATTCAATTCAATGCCAACAAGTATGGTCAAGAGGAGGATTGCAGTAATTAAAGGTACGACAACTTTATGTCTTATTTAGAATAAGTTGGGTTTTTGGGTTATGGGGAATCATCAAGAAAGCATGGGGATTGGTCACTGGGAAGTCTGGGTCAAACATCCTGAAGACAACAGTCAAGTTGGTATTTGGAAGTGTAGGGCTGGCCATTCATATGATTTGGAGTAATCAATGGGAAATGGGCTTATAGCAAATTAAGAGTTTGTCCAAACAGGGATATGTTTGGGGTTGGGTCTTGTGGGCAGAGGCAGCTCTAGGGGGGTTGAGGGGTAATGGTAGCCTGCGCTACCCCTCAACTTTATAGGCGAAGTACAATTTTAGTCCCCGCGCTATCCCTGAACTAAATATTTTAGCCCATGCTACCCATCAACTTTTCTTCTAGATCCGTTCTGCCACTATTTGTGGGCTTTTTGGGTTTGCTACTCTTGGTAAGTTAGGTACTGGATTGGGCTTACTTATTTTCTTATGGGTTGGAACTGGATCAACCAACATGGCAGATGGGATTATTTTTTAATAAAGGGGAGACTGTCAAAATAGAAAGATGTTAGTTAGGATATTAAAATTTGGGTTGAGCCGTTGATGGTGTTGGGCTTAACACATTCATTTTAATTTGATGGAATTGCCTGGTCCGAGTTTTATGGGTTAGAAAAATGGGCTTGTTTAGACAAACTGTGCCATGTTTGATATTCTCAAGTTAATATGGACTGGTCCATTGGGCAATAAGTTTAGGGATGTTGAAAAAAAAATGCTTGAACGAAGTTGGTAACATTCTTGTAAAACTTATTAAAAAAAATTGTAATATAAATCCAAACTTTGTGAAAATATATAAATTTTTTAGATTGGTTTAAACGAAGAAACGGATTAAGATTAAATAGAAGAAGTAAAGTTCGAATTGCTTCAATTTTTTTATAGAAGACTGGTCTGACTAATGGATTAAGATTTTACAAAATGTTTTTCTTAAAATGTTAAAAGTACGATTATATGTTTCCTACAAATTCAACTAGATTTTATCCCGCGCGTTGCGGCGCGGTAACCAGTCTCATCAAACCACTGCACCACCAGCCAAACTCGTGAATGAACATGGAAGCAACAGGTATATATGCTATTATGCTGTTTTTACTATTCACCACTAAATCACTATTCACAAACATATTACAATCAACTGAAAGAAAGATGGCTAAACAAATGACAATAACCAAATATTTATAATCCTTCTTTGTTCATCTCTTCATTTGTTTCTTTGGCTATGTTTTCCTCGTATTTCCTGTTACCAACATCTTCATGTGTTGGTGTTGCTGCAGAAGATACTACTAGATGGATTACTGAGATTTACTACAGGAATTCATCATCAATTCCATGCGTCTTGTTTCTAGTGTGGCGGAACTTGGTTCGATGTTACTTCAAGGTTCCTCATTGTAACCGTACAAAACATGCAAAGAAGTAAAGGAAAAATTAAATATAAATTAGGAACCTGAGACACAGGAACAACAGTCATACGACCATGAAATAAAGGAAGATAAATAGTTAAATGTACCTCATTAATGTCGCATTGCTTTTCAGCTTCAAAGTAAATAAAAACTTTAGTGAGTCTTCTGCATATTTAAGAAAATCAGCACCTGGTTTATGACATTTTCCCATTAGTGTATCCGTTTAAAAACTAATGTAAGATAAGTACCATTTAAGAACAAAAAAACTGAAGAAGATTATAAATAAAACTAACCTTTTATTCTTGAACTTTAAGCACTTGAGGCATGTCAAAAGATGTGTTTTGGCTCATTGATATGCGATGGCTGAAGTTGAAATCGGATCTGAACAGAAAGCAACAATCTTTAGGCTTTTTTTTTAGGCTTGAACAGAAAAACTGAAGAAGATTATAAATAAAACTAACCTTTTATTCTTGAACTTTAAGCACTTGAGGCATGTCAAAAGTTGCGCTTGGACCCATTGATATGCGATGGTTGAAGTTGGAATTGGATCTGAATAGAAAGCAACAATCTTTAGGCTTTTTTTTAGGTTTCTTCATGGTTGAGGCTGATATTAAATTTACGTACAAAGTTTTAAATTCATTTGACTGTGTAGTTGATTATATATCCGTAGTAAACTCAGCACACAATTTGAGAAAAATAAATACTTTACCTTTTGGAAGCAAGGGATGGTCCAAAATCTTACGGCAAGCAATTCATGTGTCGCCAAAAGGTGCGCAACACCGGGTTTTGTTGAAAAGAAGGACTTCAAGCATAAATGAGAAGCCAAATCATTTATGCTGATGCTGATGATCAAGAGAGAACGTATTGTTGATGCTGATGGTCTAGAGTTTATCTTTTCAAGTGAAAGAAGGCGGGCTCCAAAGAAAACCAAAAGAGAGCAAGATGGTGAATTAGTCAAAATGTCCTCGAATTTCAACAAGTCATCATCATGCTCCCTTTTGGTTTTCTTTAGAGCACGCGTTCTTCCACTTGAATAGAAAAACTGTAGACCAGCAACAACAGTAATGAATTCTCTGTTTATCATCATTATTAGCATCAATGAGGTAGGCAGCCGGCGAAACAAAAAAACAGTTGTACGTGATGAGAGGCTTCATTCGCTATTTGGAATGAAATCAATTCCTTGAATTGAAATTCAAGGCATTTTTTTGTCTTAAATTTAATTCGATGAATTCATTTATTTCCAAACAGAGAATGAAGACTCTGATCACACACAATTCTTTTCTTTTTTGTAGGATGATTATGCTTGAACGCTTTCTTTTTAGCAAAACCTGCCAGTGTATTCCTTTTTGTGACACATGAAATGTCTACAATCAGATTTTGGACATTCCATTGTTTTTAAGAAGTAAAACATTTGTTTTTTTTAAATTGTGAATTAAGTCTAATATAAATATATAATATATACAGTCTACATTTGATAAGGAGTTTGAAGATTTTGTACGTAGATCTAATTCCAAATTCAACCACAAAGAAAATACATAAAAAAAAGCCTAAAGATTGGTGCTTTCAGATTGAATAACATACCTAAAGTTGTCGAAATGGATTTGATAGCTGGCTCACGTGGCTGCTAGCCACATCTTTGAGGCTGACTTTCCACAAATGATTTTTAACCTTTGATGCCGCCTTATTCAGAAGACTGTTGAAGCGCCAAATCTTTAACGTGCTAGGAATTTCGTAGGTACATACTTTCTGTAGTTCTTCTATTGTAAGATTAATGATCATAGCTTGGTTCAGAGTTCTGAAAACCATGGCTGCAAAACAGGTTGCATGCCATTGTAATCAGAAACCATGTGCTACTCATCATGACCATGTGAACAACTGTTAAAAAAACTAAAATAAATCATGCTTTATATTATATAAGAATATGAAAAAGTTTAACAAAGCAAAAATATCGTATAAGGAATGCATAGCAAGCATGGAGAACACAATAACATTTTATAATCTTTGGTTGTCTCAAAGGATTTGCATTTTCCCACCCCGAGCCCAAGTGCCACATCCTTGAGACTGCCTTTATGAAAATGATTTTTAATTACGTAAATATATCGTGTGTCGTTTTGGTTCTCCCTTTTCCGTCTTACTTCTATCCTAAGATTAATAACTATAACTTAGTTCAGAGTTACGAAGGTATCATATGTTTCTCATCATCACCAAGCGAACATATGCTCTTTCCCTAGGCAAAATCGGCTCATGCATTCCCATGTAATGGAATGTGTGTCAATTTGGACACTACTCACCTTGTACAAGATACACACTCCCTATATATATATATATATATATATATATAGGGTCGAGATCCTGTGCAAAGTGTGTTTTGTGTGAGAAGCGTAAGAAGTGTTTTGGACCATTAGATCATCTTAATCAATGGTTTAGATTTAATGAGTGGCATTATTGTAAATAATGTTATAGTTATAATAACTAATTAGGCTACTTAGGGGTATAATGGTAAAACACACCCTACATTTAATTCACATTTAAAGGGTCTAATTAAAAATATGGAAGGCCTAACAAATTCAATCTTCCTATTTACGTCCTCCATTTAATTCACATTTAAGTGTCTCTCACCTCTCTCTCTCTCTCTTTCTCTCTCTTTCTCCTCTCTCTCTCCCTGCGCCACCTACACAACCGCCATCAACCACCACAAACCACCACCATCAATCGAACCATCATTCGACAGCCACCATCACAAACATAAATAATCGGAGTGTTTTTTTAGGGATGAAGATGAAGACGACATGAGGTGATTATGGATCAGTGTGTTTTATGGTGGATTATTTTAAACAACATTCATATTGTTGTGTTTTATGTTCAAAGGATTTTTGTGTGGTTTAGTGTTTTTTGAATTTAAAACACATTTTAAATGTATGTATAGTTGTGTTTTTTGAATGTATTACTGATTGTGTATGATGAAGATAAAACACACTGGATTATGGAGAAGATGATGATAAAACACACGGGACTGTTTAAAACACAAAGTTGATAATATGGTGATAAAACACATGGGTATGAACGTAAAAAACACCTTGTTGATGAAGCAACTTACAAAGACTACAATAAAACACCAATGTGCATAAAAAACCATATTTTTTGCATCAGTAAAATTCCTTATAAAAATAACACAAAAGGTGTGTTATACCTTCAACCTTATGGTATACCAGTAAAACACCACGTGCTCACATCAGTAAAACACACTAATATGAATGCTGTTTTGGTCGTATATAATTCAGTAAATGAATGATAGTGTGCTGAATGTTAATAAAAACTCTATAAATATTCGTGAGATGTGAAACAAAATCCCTAAAAATGCTCCTAAATTAAACACGAAATTAATTAGCCATTATCTCCTAAAATAAGATTAGCAATGCAATTTACAATGTTACCCTTCTAGTTAAGAAAAATAGATTGCCATGTGTCACCCTATAAATGGTTCTCACACTTCTCACAAAAAATAGGTTTTGTACAGGATCCTAAATCTATATATATATATATATATATATATATATAGGATCTGGATATTTTGAGAACTCCTATGAGTTGTAAGAACCATAGGAATTCACTTTATAACCACACACTTATTATAATACAAAATGAATATGTGGTCCTAAATTAAACAACAATAAAATAATGAATAAAATATTAATATACTTACATGGGGATGAAAATCACTTACACAAGTGTAAATTGGTGTAAATTAATGTATTTTTTATAAAAAAAATTTACAACGGCGTTTACGTGTTTTTACACTAGTGTGCAAAAAAATTTATTTTTTTTTCGCATTTTACGTCGAGTTCTCGCGTGTTCTCACAACTCATCGAGTTCTTAACGGATCCTAACCCTATATATATATATATATATACACACACACACACACACATACATACGAGCACACATACACACACATGATGGGATTTTGATACATAAACCACTTATACGAACATACGAACTCACGCATGCATACATACACTCACAATACACTCACCATTCCTATCCAAACCTCACACACATCTAGACCTTAAACCAATAAGGAAACAACATAAGAAACATAACTCTCCCAAGACACATTGACTTGCCACAAGTTCCCTTTCCTTTTCCCATGCATTCGGCTTCCAAGAAGCCTACACAAGCCAACAAACCTCTAAATCAACTCCTTACACCAACATAGTAACAATATAAACCACATGACCATCCACACCTTGTCAACTTGCCAAAACAATCTTGCCCCTTCCCCTTGTGTTTTGGCCGAGAACACCCCCTACACAACCAAACAAAGAACCAAGGTCAACTTATTTCACCTAGAATGGCCTTAGTTCATTTCACCCCAAGAAAACAAGACATTGACTTACCTCATTTGTGAACCAATCATCCACGGTCAACCCCCATACCTCTCGGCTATATAAGGAGACACAAGAGATCAAGAGGAACTCACCCTAACATATCTCAAATCCACTAACACTTGGAAACCATCCTTTCCCCTTGTACACCTATCGGCCAAGAACAAGCAAGCCTAAGGAACCCTTAACCAATCAAAACCATCAAGCCACAAGTCACCAACAACACCTAGGAGTCACATTGTGGGGAGAACTAGCTTGTTTTCTTTGTTTCTTTCGGCTACACACACAAGGTACGTGAACCGAACCATTTTCCTTCTTTTCACACTATTTCGAACACATGAATGGTTCACTCGAATACACACAATGGAACACAACACTATACAACAAGTAGGTTGGATAATACTAACTCAAATACTCAAGTTTTATGTTAAAGGTTCAATGTTTTAGCTTAGGAATACACATACGTATACGAATACATACACCCTAGAACAAGTATATGGACACATACATACACACACATACACGTGGATGTATGCGTGTATGTATGGGGTCAAGACCCAGCCCAAGTTAAGGAAATTTCACATAATTTTACAACATACACCAATGTTGATTTATAAACATGTGTTAAAATCACTAGAAACATGTGTTAATAAGCTTAACACAAGAGATTTTGTGGAAACTAGGTTAAACACTAAAAAATGAGCATGTTGACAAGACAAAATTCATGAACATGACATTTTTATACAAAAATCATCGAAATGTATGTCTATGTCCCACTCTAAACATACATAAGTGTCACTTGATAACATTAAGTAAGTCAAGACATTTGTTTTACCACAAAAGACTAAACATAGCCACAATAATGACAAAAACGAACATTTCCCAACACGTACAGTGTGTGACACATATGGATAGTGGTATAGAAACACCTAGTCCATAGGTGTTCCAGTCGGGTGAACAAATGCATGGTAGATAAAACCAAACATAGACCTAAGAGGCCTTTAAATTGAATTTAGGGCATCCAAGACCAGACATACCACGTCAGATTCAGTCCAGTCTAGCATCCAGACATCAGGTGAGTTTTACACGGCCCCTTTTTACAGTTTTTACATTTTATGGGGGAAAAACATGCGTACAGTTTTCAATTACATTCATGACTATTATGTGAACACGAGACACTAAGGTTTAGGATCCATTAAGACCTCGTGTCATACATCACACCATAACCGTTAGCTATGGACTTAGACATGAAACACCGGAATAGATCTATTAGGTTGACACCCCCACTCTTGGTCAGTCGCTCTGACCGGATGACAGATATCAATAGAGTGCTAGTATTTCACATTATGTCATTGTCTTAAGTGTACAATGGGTGAGGCACAACATGTCAAGGTTTGGTTATGGGCTCATGTCAGATCACATATTAATTATGCCCTAGCTGGGCAGTAATTTAGTCGGTTTTGGATAACATGTCCATCATATACAAACCCGTGAACTCACCAACTTTATGTTGACCTATATTTTTTTTACATGCATGTTCTTCAGGAAATTAGCATGGAGTATGGAACTTGGGAAGGTCGCGTGCGAGCATTTATGGGACACTACCTTTTGAACCATTGTTGTGTCGGTTTAACCTAAACATTTTTATGCAATGGTTTTTAATTTGAGACAATTAACGTTATGTTTGTAAAACTTGGTTGTCTAATGGAAATTCCTTTTTTATTTTAATTAATGCTCGTGTGACCTTTGTGCTTGGAAATCATTCGAAGTCGTACTCCCGTGTTTCCGCCTTGGCAGGGTGTGACAACAACTTGCGAGTTAAGACAAACTATAGACCTAGTGTCTTATATGTTAAGACCCTTGTAGGTGTTAGGCCTTTGGACTTGATTTGCTATTGTCGGTTATTAAGGTGAGTTTCACAACCCCCTTTTATGTGTTAAATGTTTTTAAACTTGGGGGAAAGATATATTTTAAATTGTATTGTGATGTGGGAAATATGGATAAGTATACTGGGTACCTTGGTAATGGTAAGTCGCACGGTGGCAAACCCTCGCAATTTTGTCAAAACCAATTGTTTCCTTTGAGAAGGACAGATGTGGGTACCGCTTCTCACTGGAAACAATATGATGTTGCATAGCCAAAGGTGTACGTGAATAGTACTATTGGTGTTCGACGAGGCCCACCCTAATTCCGATAGCGTCGGTCCAGTGTTTACATGAGGGGATGCATTGTATGCTAAACTAGTTGTTGGACCGTGAAACAACGCGTAGGGTAATTTTTGTCTTTGTTTGGTTATGGGCCCAAGGAACGCCATATACATAGGGGAGTAGCTGCCCCTTTGTGTCAATGCTTTTCTAATTATGTTACATGCACTGATTTATAACGATGTTGTTACTATTGTTGGGGAATTAAAACATGTGAACTCACCAATAATTTATATATTGACGTTTTCTTAACATATATTTAGGTAACTAAAGTGGATGATGGCGGGGATGGTTTTTTATGTCGGGATTTCATTTACTAGGATGTGTATTTTCAAAAATATTTGACAGTACAGCACTAAATGTAATGGCTTTTCTATATTAATGTGTTTGTTCTAATCTTAGTTGTGAAACCTTTCTTTTTACCACGCCACATGTTTCCGCCATTGACGTGGTATGACATACATGGACCGACATGTGGCACCTACCTCATCTAAGGTGGAATTGCCCTCCAAGACGAAAAATGCACGGTGTGGTGGTGGTGTGGACGGTGGCTGGATAGCCTCCACCTCACCTCGGTTTTATTATTGTTTTTTTAATTAATAATTAAAGTAAATAAATAAACATAACCTTTTATATAATAAACATAACATAAACTTGTAGGATCGGTTTTTCACAAAGAACACAAGATATCACACGAGTCAAGATGAATCTGGTGCGGAAACCCTAATTCACATGCAAAATGATATAAACCGTAATCAAAGCATGTTAGATTTCATTTTCAACATGTTTTCATTAATAATAATCAAGTTATAACGATTACAGACCAATATTAACAAAAACAAGACTCTCTAGAAAACTTCCTGAACACACACACAAACACCTACTCAAATGACGACTATCTTAAACTCAAAACACATCACACATATATGTAGAAGATTCCATTTGACCCTGCAGAGGTTCGAACCAACTGGTCGACCTTGCGTGAGCTCGAACCAAATTATAAACACTAACAAAACTTCAATCGACCTTCCAGGAACTTCATTCGACCTTCAGAAATTTCCTTCAACCCTTCGATAGTGCGAATGAAAACATAAATCATCCAAACCTTGAAATCTTCGATATTATTATGTGGATCCGAAAGCGACAGACACAAAATGCATCTACAAAACTAAAAAGTAACCTAACCTAATTTAAACATACAAAAATAATAAACATAACTAAAAAAACTAGTTTGTGTCGGTCTGATCATTTGCCACGCCAATATCTGAGGAAATTCACCACCGTTGCAAAATTCGTACTCGATTTTTAGGAGTGCAATGCCCTCGTGTTTCGAGGTATTGGGGGGTATTTGTTGCAAGGTTGTTTGGTGGAGTACTTTGAATCGTTGGCGCTTGTTTCGAAGATCGGTCCACTTAAGGTTTAGTGAGTCGGTAGTTTGGTTTGAACCACCAACTAAGTCCTTGGATTCCCGAAGGACATGTGGCCAACTCGACCCTCGGCCACGTGGAGGGTTGTTGTTGATTTTGGTCCCCGATCCAACGAGTCATGGTTGATCAATAGATTTTGGGGTGGGGAAGACGGTGAAGAAAACGGTTTGAGAAGAGGTAAACAAAACGAGAATGGGTTATAAATATGTAAATTTGAATTAAATGGTTAAATTTAAAATAAATAGTAATTTTGAAAAAAAAAATATTGTTTTACTGTTGTGAAACGATCCTTTTCGTTGGCCCAATCAAAAGCCTCCACGTCACCGTTAGGTCTTGCCTCACGCATGTGAAAAGCTTCACCGAATATGCCTCACGCCAATTTAAACTGGACATGAGATGGTGTGGCTGGTGTGAAAGAACCTCCCACCCCATTTCACTCCCCTACACCATATAGTCTTATAAAAGATTTGGGCCCCAATATAAACAAAATATTATACTTGAAAGTTCACATATGTTGTGCTTGTGACCATCCATTAGAAATTTGGGAATACAATTCACAAATATGACACAATTCTTTTTTCATTTCCGAACAGATTTTTTAGGTATAATCAAAGATTAATGTTCACATTTTGTGAAGTCAAGACTATAAAACTCTACTTTGAACCTAGGGTGTGTTTGGCAAAACTAGCTGGTGGCTGGTAGCCGTATATGGAAGCTGGTAGCTATTTTGGTGTTTGGCAAAGTAGCTGGAACTTTTAATAAAATATATAAAATGAACAAAATGAGCATTAATTAAAAACTTGTATGCATGTTTTTTTAATGGTAGAATGGGTATTTGTGTCATTTACTCATTAAAAGCTTGTAGCTAGTATGAGTTTTTTTCTTAAACACTAATACTAATAGCAATATAGAGTTTCTTCTCCTAACCTAAAAGCTCAAAGCTCATTCAACCAAGCAAGACTTTTTATTGAGTATGAGCTTTTTCTTAAAAGCTCGTTGCCAAACATACCCCTAATCCACGAATAAATGAGATATTAATAGGTACATTTGTTTGTCTGTTTTATAAAGTTAGTTAAACTAACAAACCCAGGAAGATAACAAAAACACAATCCACATCCGAATTTCTTAAAATAAAGCAGTCCTTGATGTATATCACATTGTCGTAAACTATGTGTGTCTTTCTGGTTTCACAATAACTGAGATAAAACAATCCACTGGAACAGGCAGAAAACAACCTAAAATTAAAACACTTCATAACACAGGTAAAATCAGTTTACATGTAACATAATAAGAAACGAAACGATCCACACAAGTCTATGAGAACAGCATACCATAAAATAAATTTAAGAAAACACTAAGGCTACTTTTTTGTGATCCAACCCAACCCAACCCAACCTTCATCTATCTTCAACAAGCCCTTCCAGTTATCAGTTTTCCTTATCACCACCACCATGTCATCATCACAACATTCTAGAAAAACGCGTCAATACTGAGACATTTTCAATGAGTAGATTCATTATCTGCATGCATGTCCATTGAAGAATCAACTGAATCTCGATTCTGTTGAGATATATGATAGTTTTGAAGGCTTCGACGAACTGGGCTTGATAAAGCATTTGAGAAAATGTAGTTCCTTGGTTGTTGATCACCGCTAGGAACACTAGATGGACCAGAATTTGTAAACGGGCCCGGGCTTGGGCTTGGGCCTGTGGCTTGACTATGCTGCTGATGTAAACTTCTTGGAGTCATTGATGGCTCGTCCACATAACATTCCAACTCGGCCTGCAAACAAATGTACTTGATGTTGATCTTTGATTTTGTTTGAAAGTCAAAACTTTATACATATGTTTGTCGATAGGCGTTTTGACTTTACATATGTATCTCGACTATTGACTTTTATAACATAAAGGTAGTTGATACCATCAACCACAAAGTGATTCATGGAGTGTTAGGGAAATGCGAACCTGGATATAGGCAAGTATGTCATCCGAGGTCACTCTCAATCCTTCCCCTTGTTGTTTGATAATCCATTGGTAGAGCTTTTCCTGCACAAGACATTAGTCAAACTCAGATGATATATTAATTAAAAGCTGCACAACTAGTAAAAAGGATAATTGTTTTCCAAATTGCAAAATTAATAACAATAAGTACCAATTAAAGATCAAACTAGATTTTTGGCACAAACCCACAAAGGATATAAGCTAAACCAAGCAGTGATAAATGTACCAACTACAGCAATATATAATAGTAAACATTTAGAAAGAAGAAACTACAATGGATTAAATCAGTGAAAATAAGAACATGTATTAATAAATGCTAGGTAGCAAATACATATCAACTGGCTGAGTTGTAAAAGCCTGTAACTCACAGCTGTAAATGAACACTAAATCTCACCTTTTGTTACTCAACTTTAAAGCCAAAAGCCAAACAGCATATTAAATTCGAGTAGTTGAATCAAAAAGAAAAACTGTTAACCAAAATTATGCTCATTCCCAAAATATAAGACATACTGAAACTCAATAGACTGGCTCAATTTTGCAAAAATATATGATTTATGTACCCATATCTTGTCAATTTAGATTTTTTTTTTTCCCAGGGCGTTTAAATAGTCAATGACTATAATTTGGACCGAAGAGTAGACGGTTCTTCTGCACCATGGAACCTGCTAAAAACAATGTTCAAAATTGCTGTTTGTAGTAAACTGTTAAAGCAATAAATTATTTTATTAATTGTAATTGTGCAAGACTCATATTACGATAGTAATAAACTAATATGAATAGCATATTAGCATAACCATTTTATTGTTGTAAAACCTTAGTATCCGGATCAAGATAGGTAACTTAGACAATTTTAGGAGGCCTTCTCAGAAATATCCAACCACTTGACCTAGGTCTCAGTGGGCAAAGAGGTATAGAGGACAATATTGGTTGGCATGAAAAGTTGGATGTTACAACTGTAATGAGTCCCACCATGACTATTGTTATTAGATATACATACCAAGTTTGGTTTTGAGGGCGTGAGGCACTCCCAAGGCACTTCAGCCCAGAAATCCAAGGCGTTAAGCGCGAGATGAGACCTTCACATATGTGAGGTGTCCATTACACATAATATCTATAAACTACTTCTATACAACATTTACTACTTTGTTAAACCTTGAAATCCCAAAACATAGATGGCAGAAAAATACATACGATTCAACGTTTAAAGAGCCACTATGTACAACCAAAAAAGCTATATCTACAACAAAGCTTTAATCCAAAACACGAAATCTTCCAAACGCAATCCTTCTATTTGTACAACCTAAGGAAATTTCTAACCCTATGCAGAACTAAAAAACTCAGAGAAACTAATATTAAAGAGAGAAAAAAAACATATCCGCTCAAAACTATCATAATGCTTTTTAATACAAAAGGGGGCATTAGAAACTGAATATTACAAAAGCACTACTAAAAAGGTCAAAATCCATGCAGTTAAACAGTCTCCTGCAGGGTTGAATAGCGTATGTGGATTGAATAGGCTCTCCATCTCCCACTACCTATTACTCTTACTCTCACCTTTGGTTGAATCTTAAATTAAACAGAACTCATCATCGCCATTACCATCACCATCACCACCACCACCAATCAACCAAAAAAGAACAAACATTTATGTAGCACCAACGCCAAAGACCAAGTACTACACAACCATGATAACATACAATGTCAAAAACTTCTAAAAGGTCGACCGTAACGCTATGTTTAGCATTGTGTCGTGTCACTAAAGTGTATTCTTTAAAACAATAAACAACAAATGCAATCCTTCATTCCTTGAACTTCTAACATCAGCTATATTTGTTTACTCTTACAAGTAGTCGACAATTATATCAAGAATAACTTTATGAATGAATTTGAATTTAACTCGATCTTGTTGGTTATTATCTTATCAACGTTAGCTGGTCATTAACATTGAATGTCAACAGCCTATTGTCACGGGCCAAATGTTCGAAGACCGCTTTGCTAGGGTTTGTACTTGAACAATTACTAACCAGTCGGGACTTCATCAGGAACGGCCTCAGCAGAATAAGGCGGTGAATGTGTCTGGTCATGTCTATCCGACGAATGCATAATTGCTCGAGAGTTGTTGCCGCTCTTCTGAAGAGACTGAGGCACAGGACGTAACCAGTGACCCAGATAAAGAGCAGGATGGATTGGCTTATCCTCAAGCAACCGGGGACGCCACATGAGAATCGAAAGATAACCTCGTGAGTCGTGACACTATGCTATCAAAATTGAAATTGATGATAAATGGATATCAAAATTCAACTTAGACAGAGCCAATGATGCTAATTAGCATTCAAATAATTGTTAAAGTAGGAACGTGTAATTGATTTGTGATTTTGTGGATAAAATTTAATCAAGACGGTTTAGTATCAAGGTTAGGTGATTTTCAAGACACCATTGTGACATTGTGCTATACTGAATGCATTAGCTCCCTAAATTAGATTAGATAGATAATAAACAAAGAAATGAAACTTATATACTCAGACTAGAAATGGCAAACCAAACCAAACCAATTTGCTATTGCAATTAGACACACACATAAATGAAAAAAACTAGGGTTTAATAACAACAATAATAATAATAAGAAATAATAGATAAGCAAATAAGATGAAAAGCAATAAGAATACCAAAGCATGGCGTTCACCGGAGAGGAAAGAAAGCTTCTGGTGGGCCATGGCCTGAGAATAGAGTTGAGAAAGAGAGTTAGCGGCGCTGCAAAAGGTGGAGTGCATCGTCCGATCCACTTCGTCTAGGCTTGTCGCCACCGATTTCCTCTTCTTTGCCATTATTATTATTAATATTCCTGTCAAAACCCTAATTATTATTATTAATCTGCTCTCTGCTTTCTTTTCACGGCCACAAACAGCCGTGAATTTGGAGGTTTCGTCTGGATTTTATGTAACTTATCAATAAATTATTTATTATATGATTCGGTGATGAAAGAGAAGATAGATAGATTTAACCTATCTACACGTATCCTCTTTGTGTGTCTCAAACGTTCTTTCTTTGCAAACTGCTCACCAACAGAGGGCCCAATTTTAAAACATGCAAAAATACCAAGGAGATGCCATCATCACCTTTCGGGTCAAAATTTCTGACCCGACACAACACGAAACTAAATCCAAACTAGGTGTTAGTTACCCGCGCTTCGTCGCGGGGCGCATTTATTGTGCATGAATATTTAGTAGTACTATGAGCAACAAATTTTTCACATTCCTTCGTGTGATGTAACGATAATACTTTTGGTATTAGTTACGCATACGGTGTCGTACCTCACGCTTCGCTACGTTTAGCGTTTGTTTTGTAAGAGTGTGTTACTTAGTAAGGTGGGCAATGCTTGTTGTGCTAAAATTTGCGACGGTTAAAATAATTTATTTAATAATAATATAAAAATACAAAATACCAACAAATAATAACTAACATAAATGAAGTAAATAAATAACTAAAAGTGAAAAAAAAAAGGAAAGCTACTAACAATGTTTAACCATATAGATTTTTCTTTATTAATATTAATAGTGTACACAATAGTGTAAATAGGTAAAAAGGGAAAAGCTAAATGATGGCAGAATCGATGTTCAAACTTCAACTCAAAAGTGGAGGTTGCTAACCAGTCCACTTGTTTCTATGTTTGTAAGTAATTTGCAATACCAAAATATATAACATGAAAAGAAACATTAAGTAAAAAAAACTGTTGTTGCCACATGGCAACATATCATTGGTTGCCGCCACAAACACCCAATCATAAAATGGTTACTGTAGAACCGTCTTTCTTTTAATATAGAGAGTAATTTAGGGGTTAGGGTTTATTCTAACAGGGTTTGGGTTAGTTATAGGTTGAACCCATTTAGCTAAACGAGTTAGGTTCTTGTTCATCGGTGTCAAATGACCGATCAAAGATAAAGAGATTTGTTATTATTCAGCTTAACTACAGTAAGTAGGATGTCGAACTTTGAAGAATTTGTGGTCGGTGGCTAAGAAAAGGCTGAAAGCGTGGGTCTCTAATGAGAAATCGAATATGGAAAAGGAGTATCGTGATAAGCTAAAACGGGTCGAAGAGCTTGAATTATTGGCGGAACAACGAAATTTGGCCTCGGGTGAGATACAGGAACGAGTGAATTGTCGTGTGTTCATAACTGAGTCGGATCGTTTTAAAGAAGATGGATCTAAAACAGAAATCGCGCGTTAGGTGGGCCAAGGAGGGAGATGAGAATACTTCCTTTTTCCATGGTGTTATTAATTCGAATACAACAAGCAATCGAATTCATGGCCTAACGATTGATGGTGTGTGGACTTCATTCCCTCCTGTTTTTAAAGAATACGTTCATGACTTCTTCTCAGAAAGATTTGTGGAACCAGTTAGTCATTGGCATACGCTTATATGTTCGGGTATTTGCACGTTATCCGATAGTGAATCTTTGAGCTTAATACATCCGTTTGTTTTATTGTCCATATTGGTGTAAGTTACCAACATTCTATAATCTTTCATTCATGGTGTCATGCGGCCGAGTATAAGACAAGGAAGAAGGGACAAATCAAGGTGAAAGTGATAGATGATAGGATTGTAATCTTGTCTATGTTGGCCGATTTGTCTCATTCCAAAGGTAGAAAGCTTGTCATCAAGAAACATGGTGTTAAGTAGCTTGTCTTATAGTGATTTTAATGTAAAATATGTCATCATGTATGAGGTGTCTTTGTTTGTTCTATTCGGCCAATTAGATTAAGTAGGATCTTAATATTTTTGGCAAGAGATCAAGGGGTATCAAGAGGTGTAAGAATGGTTTAGGCCTTAATTGGTATAACTCTATAGTTGTCAAGTGATGGTGATGGATGAGGGGTGTTAATCTGGGCCGATGATTATCAATAGGTGGGAGGTTTGTAGGTTGTCTACTAGTTTACTTTGGTGTAAGTGTGTATCAAGACAAAAATGATCATCACCTCATTGTTTGGATCGATTGGAACAAAAACAAGAAGGAAAAGATAAGCTTGGTTGTAGGGTGTAAGATGTGTAGTTGTATCCTAGTTTGATGTAAGTACAAGTGCCATATCTAATACATACACACGCATAGTTTATATATAGGATAGTATTCTTGTGTCTAGTCTTTGTTAAGTTAGGGTCCTAGGAGATTATTGTCTTGGTTTGTTTGGATGTTCACATGAGTATAGGTAGTTTTTTATTAACACTAAGTCATTGAATAAGGACATAGTTTAAATAACATCATATGAAAATGTAGTGTGTATGTGAACGAGTTACTAGTTCACATGACCTCCATCTTAATAATTATAAACTAACAAAAAACAAAGACATATACTTTACCTGCTCATCCATCAATATGACCTCCATCTTAATAATTAGATTCCACTTTCATAAAATCCGGGCCTTCATGTACCACATATCTTTAGCTGGATTCAGATCACAAACATGACTAAGATTGTTGTTCTATTGTCCATTGACATGATTTTTAAAGAACTGATTTTAGATATTTAAATTTGAAAAGTCTTTTAAAGATTTCAAAACTGATATTAAGAATGGTTGTATTTGTAATGTGGTTATGCTTATAAAGGAAATTAGTTATGATTATACCTGCAACATAATTAATGAACCATGATTCCATATGTTAATTTAAAACTTCTTTCCTAAAATTTCAAACTAAGGCGGCATAAGATTTGCTAACAGATGTTCATATCATCTGCTTGTTAAGTAAAGAGCTCGATTATTGGTCTGAACAGTTGTTCGTTAATTGAGGCTAACTAACAGATGTTGTTGAGCTCAACAATGCTAAAAGATAGTGGCCCACGTATTTTCTTGAATATTTTAAGCTGATTAATGACACAATTATTCGCATCATACAGGAAATCGTGGTTTATCTCTATGATTAACACCTCAGCTTTCTTATGTCTCTATGGTTGACACCTCAGCTTTCTTATGTCACTCATGACTCTTGTATTATAGTAAGTATAGATAGATATAAGATAGAAGAAATGAAATGGGGTGCGACACATGACACTAGGTGAGGCCTTCACACCATTGATTTCCTTTCAAATTCCTTTTTAATTATCTATATCTATATACTAGATTTATATCCCGGGAGCGTCCCTAGTTGAGAAATAAAACAGACATATTAATTTTACATACGAAATAAACTGATGCGCTTTACAGTTACATGCAGGAAAGCTTCGGGTAGCACTTAACCTAAAACAATTAACAATGTATCTCCAATGTTAACGTCTAACCTTAAACAATGTATAACTCTAATATTAAAACCTAACCTAAAACGATGTACAACTCCAATGCTAACATCTGTTGTAAATCGAATTCATATTTACTGGTTTGAACATAATTAATGACTTGCCTATACATGATTAATGAATAACCTGAACACTTTGTGTTTTTTTTTTCATGTATGAATAAAATCCAACAAAAAATATTCATTTTTTTTCTCCGTTTTTTTATATAGCACTGTGGTATTCGTTGGAAAAATAATAAAACGCTCGTTAATTTGGTCGTTTTTTCTCCGTTTTTTATATAGCGCTATGGTACTCGTTGGAAAGATAATAAAACGCTTGTTAATTTGGTGTAATTTTTTTCTTTAAAAATCTCGTATATAAAAGATATTAATGCATAAAATTTATGAGAGGAAACATGAGAGAAATAAACCTAATTTTTTTTTAAATTCTTTTTTTTTCCTAAAGTATCTCAATGTTACATGGCATCCTACATGGCACTCTCAAAGGGAAGAATGACTATATAAATGCCATGTAGGATTTAGCCCTTTGAAATATATATATATATATATATATATATATTAATAAACCAAAACACTAAATCATACATGGCACTCAAAGAAGCCATCCTCCCCCCCTTGGGTGTGCGAATTGTCATCCTCCTTATTTCCATCCAAAAGTCTTTTTTACTCTCATGTTTTTTCCCACAATTTTAAAACGTTAATAACTTTTATATATGATATTTTTTTTAAAAAAATACACCAAATTAACGAACGTTTTATTATCTTTCCAACGAGTACCATAGTGCTATACAAAAACAATTTTTTTGTGGGTTTGTGTTCATACAGGAAAAAAAAAAAACACAATGTGTTTAGGTAATTCATTAATCATATCTAGGTAAGTCACTGATCATATTCAAACTAGGAATTCTATTTTCATTAAGAGCATATATGTTAAAACCACTCTTTTCAAAAAAAGAAAAAAAAGTCACGCCTTCAAGACCGCCTCAATCACGCCCTGCGATAGTTGTTTCTAGTTATGCCCCTCATCCAAACATACATCTTCTTTTTAATATACATTTTCATTCTTGTTCACATAATTAAAATTGTTGTTTTCTCATATTACAGTACATTAATTTCTATGTTACATTATAACACATATTTTATCAATTTATATTAATTTATCTATCCGGAAAGAATCCAGGAAATAATCTAGTACTTTAAATAAAGATAACTTTTAACTATTATTTTAAAAATTCAAATATGTTAATTAATATTTTTATTTTTCATTATCTCCCCCACAATTTCACACGTTAGTAACTTTTATATACGACATTTTTTAAAAAAAAATCACAAAATTAATGAGCGTTTTATTATCTTTCCAACAAGCACCATAGTGCTATACAAAAACGGGGAAAAAAAACGATTTTTATTGGGTTTTTGTTCATGCAGAAAAAAACATAATGTGTTTAGCTAATTCATTAATAATCTAGGCAAGTTACTAATCATGTTAAGATAGTAAATATGGTTTTGAACCTACTATTACATATAAGAACATGCTAACTACATATATATTCCTAGATGTTGTTAGTTGGTAAGAGTTTATTTTTTTGTATTTGCTTGGTGTTTCTAGGGACATTGATTACAAATGTTGTTAAGCCGATTAGATGTAGCCTATGATTCTTAGACACTAGGTAAATATCTAGGTGATAAGTGATAATTAATCACCTCACCATGAATGCCTCTTAAATTAATCATCATCATAACATATCATTTGATATCAATTTGGTTGTTTTTTTATTCAAATCACAACTTTAGAATGTTTTAAGAAAGTAACAAAGTTGTACAGAGATTTCACTCATGCAAGATCTGCACACGTAGAATTAGAAGTAGGTTTTACGAGTTATCGATTGTTGATCTTTAAAAACAAATTCCTGAAAAACGACATATTTCTTTTACGGTACACACATTGTGTCACTTCATATTAGATTTGTCTATTTCGGAAAGCATCCAGGGATAATCTAATAGTTTAATAATTGGTCTTAACATAACACGAAAAAAAAAGAAAAAAAAAGTAAACATGGTTAGTTGTTAATCGGGTCGGACCTACGCTGATTGATACCTTAAACATTCCATTCAAGTCCCCCATCACATCACATCATATGACATCTCTCACACACAGTGAAAGAAAGAAAGAAAGCAAGCAAGCAACAACAAGTGTTATTTTGTGAAGATCCAGATTGGATCCATCGATTCATTGATTGATTGATTTCAGGTACACCATTTTAGATTTCCCACTCTTTGTTTGCAGCAAGCAAGAAAGCAGATCTCAACTTTTCTACTCCTAACAATCCACTTCTTAATTATTCTCTACTCTACTCACTTCAATAATAATAAATAATAATAAATAATTCCCTCCTCCTCATTACATACTTTTTTATTCTTCCATTTGCCAACCTGATTCACTATTTCTTTAAATAATCTTCTACAAACCAACCAACCGAACATATAATCTATTATTATTATTACACTATATTAATAATACATTCACTTTGAACAGTGATTTCATAGTGGCTTTATTTTTTTTAATTTTTTTTTTTGATCTGTGTATATGAATAAATAGGTTTTGGGCTGAATGGATTAACATGTTATGGCTGTGATGTGGTGGGTGATATCATTTGGCTTGTATGAAATCTACCGGGTTCGAAACCTGGCTGTTTTTCGTATTTTTTTTTCCTGGTTGGTTTTGCTGAACACGTGTTAACAACATAACTTGACATGTGTCATTTTTTACACCATCATCATCAATTACCCATTTATTAGTAGAGCAATATTTGAACCAGATTTCTTTTTTCCACCATTGTTATAAGATTTTTTGAAAACCAGAAGATACACTCTCTCTTTCTCTCCTGTCTTCCGTATCTAACCGCCAACCCCAACCCCAAATAAGCCTTTCAAAACCTGCACACAAAAAGTGTTTATCAACCACACTTAGTAAAGCAAGAGAGAGGGACAGCCAGAAGCGAAAGAGAGAGATAGATGCGGCGATATGCGGCCATCTTCTCTGGTGGTGTATGGCGGACGTCCGACAACTGCTTTCGTGGACTACCCGTCATGACCTTTACGGCGGCGGTGATGGTGTTTGAGCAACTAACACTGACTGTTAGGGATTGATGGTAATTCTATGTTAATCCTTTTTTTAGTTGCATGTCACTCTTTTAATTCGAATCGGTTTTTTTAAGGGGTTTAAGCGGTAGACAAGCTAGGGTTCTGGTGGAGTCTGATGATTTTAATAATTATTAATAGAGTAAACTGTAAAGGATATGTTTGATTAATGTATTATGATTATGTTTATTGTCTTGTAGGGATGGGAATAAGAGGAAAGTCTTGGCAGTTAGATATAAATATAAGAAAAAAAGAGTTATTGAATACCGTAGGATTATGGTGTTCTGACATAAAAGAATTTTTTTTTTTTGTTTTGTTTACGTCGTTCAGTTTCTTTGTGCTTTACACTTTATTTTTTCTTCCTGAAAACAGTAACAACATAATCAGCGGCCTGTTTTCGGTCATCGAGTCTGAAGTGACTTTGTGGTTTGTTAAGGGTTTTTCTATTTTTGTTTCATTGTTTCTGATGGGTCAAGAGTTAAAGTTTTTTTTTTGGTCATATGGCGTTTCATTGAAATTCTTTCTGATGTGTTTCAGGTGGATAAATACGTGTTTTAGCTTAGGCGTTTAGACAAAAACATGTTACTACGACATAAACAGCAGCCTGTTTTCAGTCATCGAGTCTGAAACGACAGAACTGTAAAATGCGTGTCGTTTGATTGGGGTCATTGGTTGTGGTTTTCTGCCTATTTGTGTGTTTCTGTGTCGGTTGTACGTATGTTTTGCTGCTTTGTTTTTGTAAAATTTGTTAGTCTGTTATATTTACGGAAGGTGTTTTTCGTATATTGCAGGCTTGGCAAACTACTTTAGCTTTGTGGATGCAGGTTAGTTCGCGCTTATTGTCATACCTATTTTGTGTTTATTATGAAAATTGAATTTAGAACTTGCTTAGGATGTGTTTTTGTAAATTTGGACTTGTGTATTAGGTAGTTTTTTTTGTCATGTCTTTTGTTTGTTAAATGTATGTAGCCTCCAAAAGGCGTCGTGTTCTACCTTCTTCTTTTGAGGTGGGTTCATCATCACAAGCAGAGGTAGCTTCGTCGTCTACCACTGCATTACAAAGAACGCGCAGGCAGTCATACTGCGTTCTAGAGTAGTGTATGATGCTGGAGTTGCTTCAGCTTCTGCTTCATCATCTGTTGTTGAACATTTGTTGCATCCATCGATTTCATATTTTGATTTAGGATCGTGCTGCGAGATTTGTGAATTTTGTGGTGCGCTTTTTTGGTTTGAGGAACGGGTTACCTTATACCCACTTAGCGTTAGACCACGTTTTAATAGGTGTTGTCGTGGTGGTAGGTTAGTGTTGGATTACCCAACACAACCTCCACAAGTGTTGATTGATCTGTTTTTGGATCCGCAGTTTTTACTTGATGTTAGGGCTTATAATTCTATGTTTTCAATGACGTCTTTCGGCAGTACTGTTGATGATACTATCAATAGTGGTTCAGCACCATATGTTTTTAGGTTTCTGGCAGATTTCTCACTGGCTTGGAACTGTTTGCCCCCCACATTTTTTCTTTTTGAATTTCTTTTTTAAAAAGAAATTCAAAATTCTTTTTAAACTGGTTCAGCACCTCTGTTCCAGACTGTCCCGATATACAAAGCCACTACTTTGAAATTGCTACCCGCCACATGGCCGAAGCCAAAGTTAGGTCTGAAGGAATCATAGGTAAGAATTTGGCCAGATAATACAGATTTCTGTACACACATACCTATTACAATTGACAAAACATTTCTGTTGTAATTTACAGATTACATAGGAATTGTACGCAGCATCAAAGACAGGTTGACAATAAAAAACAACCGTATGTTTTCGTAACTGTGCGCGATCTAAGGTAACTACCATAAGACTGCATTTGCTGTTCGGCTTCTATGTATTAATACTTTATTATGCGTTTCCCGCAGCAGCACAAGATACAACTATTGCTGTTTGGGAAGAAACATTGCACACGGGCAGAAGATTTGATTGACACCGAATAGAGAATGCAACAGCACCTGTGATCATAGCAATGACTG
>JAUTDX010005222.1:0-23248 GCA_030844895.1 Ambrosia x helenae | reverse complement strand
TTGTAGATCAGGTGTTAGATAGTCAGAGGTTTAGGCGTTGTATGTCAAAATACTAGGTAATTTAGCCAATTTTAGTAGTCTCAAATCATGTCGTGCGTTTGCGCGAGCGTTTTGAACATGTGACGCAACATGCGACGTCAAGTCTCATTACTTACGTGACCGTACAAGTTGTCGCGCCTGTTCGAGGATTTTTGTTGCCTAGATTTGAAATAAAATCTGTGGTTTGCAATTTTTTTAATGAGGTTAATAGGGTCTTTTTGGGTCAACATCTTATGCAAAGTTGTAAAAGTTGTTTTCCTGGCTTGCTGCAAACCAGTTTTGTTGCTGGGATTTATTAAGTGTATAAAAATAAATATGTTTAAGATGTTTGTCCAGAATGTTTTGGTTTTTACTTGGGATGCTTATAAAATAATTATGTTGTAGTTGTGATGCTTACACTCCTTGCATAAACTTGGCAGTGGTTTTAAAAAATTATGCGTTCCTTATAGGGATCCGATTACCAAATTACTTTCCAAATAAAATAAAACTTATTTTGGTAACTAACAAGTTATTATGTAATGAAATTTATCGACTAAATTGCCGCCGCAACGCGGCGGATAATACCACTAGTTAGTATTATTATGGTTAACCACATAAAAGTATCCGGGGTGAAGATCGAATACGGGTGGCGCGGTTCGAATCTGACGGGCGGCGAGGTTTTACCGAGTTCTATAAAACTGTCGTGCCTTCGGGCGGGTGGGGCTCGGGTTTCGCGCATCGGGAGAAGGCGGGGGCTGCTGGAGGTCGAGTTAGTCGATTCTTGGGCACGGCGCCCCGCAAGGGTGGTTTGCCACACAGTTATTCGCCGATCAAAAAAAAAAACCACATTAAAAGTTTAAAAAAAAGCAAAATGGAAATATATAGAGTTTGCAAGAGTAAATGAGAAATATGAAGAGTTTTTTTTTTTTTTTAAATATCTTAGTATTGAAAATCTTGAAAATGGGCTAGTAGTATACAGAAAAATAGTTAATGGAAATTACAAAAATAAAATTATAAAAAGTAAAATAAAAACTAATTACATGAGTAAATTGGCCAACCCATAGGGTTAACCTAAACTAGATCTGTTTTTAAGACGGGTTAATCCAAATACAATTATTTTTAGAAGGGCCATGTTTGTCGACCAAAAACCTGCTTTCATGTTTCGGGTCATGTGAAAAATAGCAGCCCTTAATCTCCTCTAATAATCACAAATTTTTTCGAATGTTGATTTTGTTCAAAATTCTACATGCCCGCGGTTGTGATGCCCATGGTTGTGTTGGCATGGTTATATATTTTTAATAGCAATCGATATATTATCATTCCCAGACAAAGAAAATTACATTAAGATAACGGGCAGGCGGGCAACAAGCTGCGCCGTAACCCTTTCTGATAGCAAATCCTAATCTACTAAAAACGTAAGCCTGCCCACCCGAAGCCGAGACACTACTATGAATAACCCGCTGTACCCTGGTCAGGAAACGGGTAGCCTCTGGTGCCAATGAGCCAAAGGTATCAAAAGCCAATGGTACAAAAACGTGTTGGTTCTCCTCGCAGGCTTTAGCATGTTTTTCTACCTTCTTTGCCTCTGCTTTCCGCACTGCTTGCCCTGCTACGAAGCCACTATCCCTTAACCCAACTAGGGGAGATACACCCGTCAGGTCAACACAAGCATGCTTCCCCCGGCCCACCCAAAGACAAGGAGATCTGCTGGTCGTAGGGTGGATCTCCCTTTGCTGGATCCGAGAGGAAGTTCACAGGGGCCTCCTTTTTGGCTGAGATCCCAGCACGTCTTAAAATGTCCCACAAAATGTCTCTAACCCAATCATGCCGATATTTGAAACGGGTAACTCCTTACAATGAACGCATGTTCCCCGTATTCATCCAGGCAGGCCTTACGACAAATCGGACAAATTTCATCCTCCTGGTACATGGGGATCATCAGACGATATTTAAGAATGGCCCTGTATTCAATAGCGGACATGCTTTGGCCTAGACCTTCAATCGGGATAACAGTCAGGAAATCTTGGGCGTGGGGGCTTTGCAAGCATTCAATAACTGCCTCTGACGGGGGGACAGACCAAAATCTTCACCCAGGCTCTGAGCGATCTTGCCAAAAAGGGCATTCGCCAAAGTTTTCTGAGGCTTTGGGGGGGCGGTGTCCTTGTTAGAAAAACCGCCAATATCAAACCTGGGAGATAGTCATTCAGCTTTTCGAGGGCCTGTACGTAGTCCAAGTCTGCGCCGAGAACCCCGCTATTTCGTAGGATGTGGTCTTGAAGATTCCAGGATTGAGCTCGCGACGCCACAAACGCATACATGCCGACATCCTTCGCAGATTTTGATGGTTTTAATTTGTTTGTTTTGTTTTTGTACCTTGCATGGCTTTTGGTATATAGTTCTGGTTCTGACCTGTGATAGGCCATTTTGGGCTTTGGGTTCCTTCAATGTACCTAGTTATGTGTAGTCCATAGGTTGTTTCATTTCACGGGTGTTGTTCTCCGGATATATAGTCGGTGTGTTTAAGTAAAGTTTTGTATTATTTTAATAACATATAACATTACTCCTTACTTCCTTAGAAAACACAACAAAAAACACTAGTTTAATTTGATTATGTTTAATTTTAACTTAGATTTAAATTAAGAAAAATAAAAAATGGGATATACAAGGCTTGAACTAAGGACCTTTTGTTTAAAACAAGGTGATTTACCACTACACTAGCTTCACTTTTTGTTATATAAGGTCCAACTAATTACTCTTATGAGTTCCTTAAAAATTTATCATACCGGTACTCAATTAAAAAAAAACATTGGGGTCTGAGCACCCCGACGCACTCTTATGGGTCCGCCCCTGGGTAAGGTATGGATTTTGTACAAAAAAATCCTCATTTCCTTTCCTTTTCATATGACACTTTTAAACGGAAGCTTTATTTGTAATATCCTCTTTAATTCCTTTGTTATATTTGTTTGATGTTGGTGGTAAATGTCTATTTTAAAAACGCTAACGATTTATTTACCTGTCGATTCAAGAGTAAACACACTATCTTTTCACAAAACTTGAAAATAATAGTTGTAGGTTCGTATGGTAGCCATATCGTATTCAATATGTAATCATTACTAATTTTCTTTAGCTCGTAATTTACGACCACAATCAAATCATTCTATTACCGCCTTCTTAACATTTATGACTAAGCATGTTTAACACACTATGCAAATATGAAATCATTTTATTAACACTGGCACTACCTTGTAAGTTATGATATTAACATGCTATGTGACCACACTAGCGATAAATACCACAAGATTTATTTATCTTGCCTTGAAAAGTTGGTGCAATTAATTTGACCTTTTATGCTTTTCAATATCACCATCATGGCATCATTGTTATAAATAAACACTTTATATACCTATATTTCACATACTTTTCACAAGTATACTTATCTCAAATGAATAAATTCTTGGGTGTTTTTCCTTATGAATTGAAAGGATTTTATTGATTTTGTGGTAGAGATGTTACAGGATAATGACAATTGTCTATAGTTATCTCTTACCAATATTTGAGTAACTAACATACATGCATATAAACATAACTATTAGACGAAAGTTATAAAACTACACAGTATATATAAACCAATAATTACAAAAATTGATAAAGATATATCAGCTAATATGCCAACAAGTTGAACAGAATTTATTTTCTTTTTTAATAGGCTTATTGAAGGCTTTATCTCCCAACAAGTTGAAGGCTTATTGAAGGCTTTTTTAATATAAGATAGTTGGAATGAGGTTCCTTCGATTGTTTTACCAATTAACTTGATTCTTTTTTAAAAGAAAGGCTCAGTCTATATTAAGACCCTCGTAAATCTATTTGAAACACCTCCACCACCTATATGCTTCATATTGCCAATATGCATTGACGAAGGATTATAAGGGCCAGGGGTGCCCGGGCCCACCGTTTTTTTGGCTCAGTGGTGGAAGTTTGCGATTTTCATATGTAATTTTTATATGAATTGAGTCTAGACCCCATTGATTTGATCTTTCGGCCCTACCGATAGGGAAAAATTGGGTCTTATGACTTTCAGCCCCTACAACTATTATTTTCAAGTTTTGTGTTTTTACATGTAAAAAATGTTCAAATTAACCGATATGAAGCATATTAAAGATGTGTCAAAATAAGGAATTCGGGTGTCCTAATATCAAGACCGAATAGAAAAATAGACAAGTACATCCAAAATATGATGGATAGTTTATACACACATGCAAATTTTGCAAGGAACCTATTTACAAATCATCTAAATTATCGTATATCACTATATCTATTTTCTAGTTTCTCCACAACGTTTATTCCATTCACTCAGCGTTTTGGGCATTAGGTTTCCATTCATCACCCACACAGTCTTCAATTCTTCATCCATCTGCAATCCAATCAATCAATCATTCGATCAAGACGATGTGGCACGAGGCTCGTCGTTCAGAAAAGAAGGTCCATGACATGATGGACGCTGCCCGTAAGAGGGCACAGAGGCGGGCAGTGTATCTAGCCAAACGACGTGGTGACCCACAACAAGCCATACAGGTCACTGGCTCTCGTTGTCGTGTGTATCGTGACGATGGTTTGTACCAAGCCACTGAAGATCAGCAAGGACTGTATGTTTCTTTTGTTATATATATTGCCCCTTCTGTAGTTTTTTTTTAATTCGTTAAATAATATTGCCCTACGAGGCGCTCGTACAAAAATACCCCATGAGGCGCCACCTCATACTCGTTTTCTGGACGCCTCGCCTTGAGACGCACGCCTCAGCTGTTCTTTTAAACAATGGCCAGTGCCATTATGGCATTTGGTTGGCCTACATTAATCAAACATACTCTTAGATGTTAACTGAGGCTTGAGGGTGTCTAAGGGTTTCGGACTGGTGGGTTAAATTGTATTCAACCAACCGGTACTCATATTTTTATTTGTGTCCAGAACTTTATTTCTAACGGCACACGCTTAAAAGCGTTTAACCTTAACACGACAGTGGTTTAGCCCATATATCTAAAATGTCAAACGGGTTGGAAAGTACTAATCAACTTTTGAACGTGTTAATCTGGTAGACCTATTTGATTAAATGGACTAAAAAGGTCACTCCAACACAGCCTGTTTCCCTGTTTCATTAAACAAGTGAACCCAAACACGAACCTTTTATTAAATGGGTTAGATATGACAACCCACAACCTGATTATTATCGAGTCGTGTTTCGGATCTTTTCCGGAATTGGCAATTTGGCACCCCGAAACTATGTTCTTGAGTGTTTTAATGAATAATGAGTGGAAAGACTGAAAGAGTAAACTTGTTTATATACCTCCGAATAAGTTGAATATTACATGATCATTGAAATGCAACCTGTGCCAATCTTTTTTCATATTCTTGTTTTGTTGCTACACTAACATTACTATCTGCTGTTATTGTGGGTGCTTATACTGCTTTAATCTAAGCAGTTAACTATCATATTATCACCGATATATCGATTATCGGTCATCGACCGAGATACCGGTACAAAGTATTGATCAAAATATCAGTTTTGATAATATCGATGATATTGACTGATATTTAACCGATATATCACCGATATTCCCGATATCAGTACCTTTCTTCTTGGTTCTTCCATTCGTCTTTCTTGTTGTTGCTGCTATTAGTGTTTTAAGTCTTAGTTGTAATTGTTAGTATTAAATATTAGTGTTTTAAGTCTTAATAAGTTCCCACTTGCTACAATTGTAAGTATTTTGCAAGTTGTAAAAGGTTTACTTGTTAATGGTAGGAGAGTATATTGAGTTGTTATTTGTTAGTGTTAAATTGCTATATGTATAAATTTTGCATGATATAAAAATTACCGATATCCCACCGTATCTCATCGCAATAGCCGATATCCGATAATCTACCGCATTAACTACTTAGATTCTGCATTATATAAAATTTACCGATATCCCACCGCGATAATCGATATTTGAAAAATCGGTCCTTGACTGATACCCGATGTTTTATCGCATTAACTGCTTAGGCTTTAATCAGAAAACGTTAATCCCGTCTTGGAACTGTTGACTGTTGTGGAGTTCATATGAATGTAGAGATATATGGACTCTCTTCTGAGCTGATTCTGCTATTTTATAATTACGTTGCTGAAATTACTGTCTGGTCTGTTTAAATCATTACCTATGATTTACTTGTACTAGGATTCCATGGAATGGGAAACAAGACGTTATGATAGACAGGTACTGGATTTCTCATCCTCCCTTTCTTAAATTTTTGACAGTTTGTGAAGAATTCATTGACCTCAACGTTGGTTTCTTAATTTGATTTTGTAGATTTGATGGCCGTGCTCTTCTTGATTTTATAAGAGATCCTGATTCTAGACGTTTCCGTGTCATTGAGAAGACCGAAGAAGAAGAAGAACTAGAAGAGTTTGTTAGTTTTGAGCGTTACCGGGATTTAATTAAGCATCGACGTAGAGGATGTCGGTACTTCTTTCAGTTTGATGATCATGTTTTAAATTATGCACTTTAAAAATTAATGTCATCTTAGACATCTACTGTTAGTGACAAGACAATCTGCAAGAATGACCTGGCAAACTTATATGAGTCCTTGCCATGAGGTGGTATTATTTCTTATTTCATTGCATATTTTACAAGCCACTGTTGTCTATTAACAGTTAACGATGAGGAAGGTCTACATCATGTTAACCAAGAAATGGAGGCTAAAACTGCTGCTTTACTTGGACTAGACAGGTTTCTCATCCTTCTTCGAATAAGTTTAAATAATCTTTGACAAGGGATAATTTTTAGTTTGAATTTTGTGTCTTTGCTTTTACTTAGTTTGGTTTTAAATATATCTGGTAGGTCTAAATCAGCCCAAGCTCCAGCAAACAAGGGTTCATATTCACAAGTAGGGTTCTCCTATGATGGGGATGTGAAAGACGAAAATCAAGATTCAGATGATGACGAGGACGATGATGATGATATGGATGAAGAGGATTTCAACAGTGATGATAGCAATGATGAAGGAATGGATATAATTGCCAAAGAATTTGGAGTGAAGAGGTACGGGTGGCTTGTGTACATGGATAAAAAAGCCAAGGAAGAAGAAAGGAGACAAAAAGAAATTGTGAAGGGAGATCCTGCCATTGTATGCATCAATACATTCTAACCTGGATTATCCATTTAATAAATACTTATTTTTCGCTTAAATTTTTTATTTTCACTATAGAGAAAACTGAGTCGTAAAGAAAGAAGAAAAGCTTCTCAAATAGAAAGGGAAAGAGAGAGAGAATCAGCACGGATCTCTGGAAGTCGTGTGCTTCATCATGATCCATACAGGTACATGCTTTACCGAAAAATCTTCTCGTAGAAAATTTTATTCTTTTGGTGGGACTCTGATGAAACATGATGTAGTCATATAGTCAACCGTAAATGCTGTAATTGTTTGCAGAGAGTCTAGAAGAAGTCCAACGTACGAAGCTTATTCACGATCTAGAAGGTGATTTTCTAGAATAATTTTTAGCATTGAAAGCAACTTATTATAGGAACCTTGAAATGATGGCTAACATGTTGACTTTCAGATCAAGATCTCGATCTTACTCTCCATCAAGTTCAAGGAGGCATGGTCGTGGTGAATCTGATGATAGTCACCGGAGTAATCCAAGGGCCCAAAAATAGAATACATCACAGAATTTGGGGGCTCGGCAGATGATGATGGACCAAAGCTCGCTGGATACACTCCACCACCATCTCCTCCGTCCCAAGTTGGTGCATTGAACCGGTCGGAGCATTTTTACTAATTATTGCATAGCTACATTCGATTCGACAGTCTTTCTCTGCTGCAGCTTATATCACCCTTTCATAATAAGCTCATTCTTTCATCTTTATATAGTAGTCTCTTACGTTATTTAGATGGTGAGAATGTGAGGTAGCTTTCTGCTAATGCTTATGCTCTTCTGCAGGCCATCATCTGGTCAAATTCTTGAAGCATTGCATATCGATCCTGCATCCGGTGTATCTGTTGACGTGAAAGGAATGTCAAACTGTCAAAACCATCTCCCGGGTACTTTCTTTTTCTGTTTTAGCTTTAAAATTTACAGGACAGAATATTCTTATATGTTTTGGTATAAATTGGCAGATCATCCTCAGGATTAGCAAAATTAAGCAAGCCTTCTGGTAGTGGAATTCTTGCTAAACAACAAAAGGAGAAAAAAGAAAACACCTCAGGAGCGACTTAAGCGGATTATGAGCAAACAGCTAAATAAGCAAAGTATATGTTATTCTGTTTGTTGTAGACAATGTTATAACATGATGATGCAAATTTGGCATGATTTTTGGTGATGTTTATCTTGATGATTTACACGTTTTTTTTTTCAGTCAAGAAAGATACCGCTGCTGAACTGGCTAAGAAAAGAGAACAGGAGAAGCAGAGGCTTGAGAAACTTGCAGAAACCAACAGACTAAGCAGATACAGGCGCCGAAGCAGAAGCAGAAGCCGAAGTTATAGTCGCTCACCTCCAAGGTGGTATCTCACTAAGGTCTTCATTATGGGTCAAAATGGGTTGGGTTGGGGTGAGACTTGAGAGTCTGAAAAGACTTGTTTGTTTTCTTTGAAAATTTAACAAATATTTTATTATAATAAATATTAAATAATATATCATTTAGGAGGTTAATGCTGTCCTGTTCAGCCCATATGATCCTGTGCCATTAGTATTATTAGTAGCTAGGTTTACACATAAAGAAAAAAGGGTTTATGGCATCAGATACAGGAACGGTTTGCTCTCATCCCACTTTCCCCATACCCACCAATAGCTTTGCTATAAGTGAGATTTTACTAAGTATGTTTTTTGTTGCTGTAAATGGAAGTTGCGAGCTCTACCTTTTATAAACTTTAACCTTTCTATTGCATTTAATTTTCAGACGATATAGGCGCAGTAGAAGTCCAAGTAGGGGCAGAAGTTCTAGAAGACATCATTCGCGGTCCCGGTCGAGGTCCCGTTCTGTGACCCCTTTGCGAACCCGTTCTCGTTCCATCTCTCACTCGCGGTCCCAAGGTAGCAACAATGTAGTTGTGTATAATTTTGTTCAAAAGAAGCTTTTTCTGAAGTTAAGGAAGCTGAATTTTAGTCAATTTTTGCAGGGTTAGAAGCCGATCCAGGTACTAGTAGGGTGATTTCAAGTTGCAACATGTTTTAGTATGATTTGAGCCGTGACATTTTTTTGGGGCTCTTGTATCAAGTGTTTATTCGCAGCAAGACTTTTGTGTCATTATGTGCTGGATGTGTGTTTTATTCCGAATAATTGCTGTTATATAAAATTGGTAATTATGTTTAGGAGTGTAAACGGTCAAGCGTAACTCGAGCTCGAGTATAGCTTGCTTAAAGCTCTATTTCTAAAGCTCCGCTCATTATTAATCATTTTAACTATTATATTACTTATTATTCAAATTTGAATATATAACATAATATATGATTTAGTTACTTTCATCATAATTTGTTCGCGGTCCGGTTTTCGTGGTTTTTGGGTTAAACCTGAACCAAACCATTAGTAACGGTTTTTTACATTTGTTAACCAAATTCGAACCGTAGAGTTCTTAAACCAAATTAAACCATTGACGGTTTGGTTACGATTTAATTTCACGGTTTGGGCTTGTTAAGCCTTATTTGCAAAAGAGTATAAAATAGACCCCCAAAAAATGAAACACAATCCGCCCAATTTATGTTTAACAACTAGTTACTAGTTAGCCTAATGCTTAAATTAAGCTGTTTCAAATTCCACAGAGCACATATGCGGCTAGTCATTTGGTTGACGGTAGGGGTGTTCATGGTTCGGTTTTCGCGGTTTTTGGGTCACCGATATTCGATATTTTACCCATAGTTATCAAAGGCGCTAGGTGCACTCAAGGCGCATAGGCCTCGCCTATGGCCTAGGCGCAAAAAAGTGAGGGCCTGAGGAAAAAAGCGCACTTAAATGGAAAAAAATAAAAATAAAAATATATTATGTATTAGAAAATTAAGCTTCAAATTTTTTTTATCTAGTTAGTACCAAAACTTGAGTAATGCAGACAAATTTTAGTTCTTTAGCCGATTAGACACAGTCATTCAGTTGTAGCTCAGTTGGCAGGCGACCGGGCTCTCCTTTGAAGAGTCCCGGGTTTGATCCCCACGGGCAATAATTGGGGGGGGGGGGGGGGGGCATTAGGCAATGATGGGGAGAGCTTGGCCTTTTCCGGTGGAGGGAGCTTGAACCTGAGTTAACCCGGTTTTCATCCGGCTGTTACTCCAGTGGGCGACAGTAAAACTGAGCTCGTGTGGACGCGGTATGGTTTCCGAGCGGAAGCCGTTAACAGCCCACACATGCCCCCAGCGTAGACCCGGATAAGACAACATAGTCTGGGTGGAGTGGAGGGTCAGGGCCTGCGATGCGGATATGACAACTTCCGAGGAAAAAAAAAAATTCTTCTTCCAAAAAAAAAAAAACCGTTTAGACACATGAATGTACATCCTTGTGCTTCTTTGAATTGGACCTGATCAGGACCCAAGTTGCCCTATTTATGCCACTTTTGCTTTATTTAGTATTTACATAGAAAAAAACCTTTATTTGACAACCAAAGAGTATTGCATAAAGTCATAAACAATTAAACTTAACATTTAAAAATAAAAAAGAATACAACCAAATCAGACAAAAAAGTACAAACAAAAATTTAGAAAAAAAAAGGATCACGCAAAAATGGAGTGAATGTCAGATAAAGTCTTTTAGACCATATGGAGTGGTAAAGAAATTTGGAGCCTCTTATTTGGGCGTTTTTTGACATGTAGCATGTGGGTCCATAAAGGGCTTGAAATCAAAAAGGGGTGTAATGGTTTCAAGCACCTAGTGGGACCCACATGCCATTTATTATTTTTTTTCAAATTTAATAAAGCAAAGAATTAATCCCAAACCTAGCTACACAACTCCACATACTCGTCGCCGTCTATATTATCCCAAACCCAATCTTCTTCTTCTTCTTCTTCCATTTCACAACTCATAACCCTTCTATTTCACATATCCATCCCAAACCCAATCTTCTTCTTCTTATTATTACTATTAATATTTAACAATATCTTTCTTCACAAAAAAAAGATAATCCATCTCCCTCCTCCTTCCTCTGCAACTCCTCTGTTCATCAATGGCGGAGCATATTATTTTTTTGAACGGTAATAATTTCCAACGGTTCAAACACGTGGCAATTTATGATTGGTTGGGCGGAGGTTGCTTCGAGCGCTAAATATTTCACGGCCAACCCTTAGCGCCCAATTAACGAAGACAGGGGCGGTGTTTAGGCTTTAATGGGGCGCGAATTTGCCCCTTTAGAGCACCACTACGGGTGGTCTTACTGTAGTAAGAGTGTAACATTAGGCTCTTAGCTACTCTACTCACACCACCACTCCTACTTAAAGAGTACAATACTGTTTATTTCTTTAATACCAAAAACACTCCTATTCATCTTTTTTCACAACTAAGACTATATTTCTTCTCTTCTCCTACTATAACTCAAAAAACTCATGAAAGAATAAAAGATCAACCATATTCATGGTTTTAAAGAAGTAAAGGCGTTATTTGTGTGAATCAAAGTTGTTCAAACCGAATTGTGGCTGGAATTTCCATAAGCTTGTTAGAATCTGTACGGAGCGCGCCTTTTACTTTGCAACTCGTTTCTGGTGCGCCTCGCCTGAAAAAAATGGATAGGCGCAAGAAGCGAGCGCTTTTGATAACTTTTACCGCATTAACTACTTAGGATGATTGTTTTATGTTATATGCATTTTTGCTACACTATTAGTTATATTATAATGGTGTGAAATTGAAATATGGTTATGATTTAATTGGGATCCTTATATGACCACTGAGGTAAGTGACACTTACCAGAAGTTGAGTTCAGTTCATAGATAATCAATAGAGAAGTAGTTGATTGTTCTTCCTTTAATTGAGTTCTTTCGATTGTATTATTCCGCTTAAAAGTTAACAATAAAGACACTAGCTAGAAGCCTGTTACTTTGTGATGCCAGTTATAAAAACTGCTTAGGGTTTAAGTCTACCGTGAGAGTACTTTGTGATGCCAGTTACATAAGGCATCTTTGTTCTAAAGATTAAGAAACCTTCTGCTGTAGCTGGCTTCATGGGAATATAGATGACATTTTTGGAGCTCAGTTTGTGTTATGCTTTACCACACGGTAAACAAATTGGTTCATTATAATTTACTTGCAATTTTGTATCCATCTAATTTGGTGCTCTGTCCCTCTTTTATCAGGTGTGTATTGGAGGGTATACCAACAGAACTTCAAACAATTAGAGGCAAAAAGAATTGGACTACTGTGCATAGCTTTGGTTGTCGATTCCCTCATGGCTGTTGCACACACGCCGTCTCTAAGTAGAAAGACACCAGCGTTTGTGTTGAAAGTGTACTCAAAGATTCAGTCGTGGAACCCTATCTTTTTGCGAGCATGAAGCTTTATCGATGCAAGAAGATTTGGCGGGTAAAAAAAGATGTGTTTCTTTTTTTATCTTTGGTTTTAACTTATCGTTTTTTTCTGTCTTTTTTTTTCCTAATCTAGGTGTATGGTGTCCCGTCTCTCTGGGTACGAGAGGGTGAGATAGTTGTTTTTCCTCCCAAAGTTGATGACGCTGGTAATGTCACACCCCAACCGATGGCGGAATACATCGAGGCGCGACTTGTGATAGATTGTTCAAAGGCTTCATGATACTAGAATTTGTGACAATATAATTTAAAGAGGATTTCATTTCATAACATTTAAAATTCTAAAAGAAATACAAATTGTTCCAGATAGGAAATACAACATTCAAAATAACAAAATTTAAATGGTGCGTTTCTAGTCCATTCCTATCAAATTTTCTTGAATCATCGCATCAAATATTTCCTGCGACATGTATAAAATATCCGTCAACACATAAGTATTAGTGAGCATACTAGTTTTGGTTTACATATATAGTATTAAGATGTTTACTCAAATCTTCATGCTATAGTTTAGCACATATATAATCATACAAAAGGCATAATCAACACATGTTTGCACTGCTTGACCAAACACCAAAGTGGTAGGCCGGTAAAACTTAACATGACCTAGTTAGGGGGCGGGTGCTACTCCTATAGCGCTATACATGTTAAGGGGGTTGTATGCTAAGCGACATTTGTATGTAAAGTTTAAATTCTAGCATGGCATAGTTTATAAGCATGTTTAGTAGCTTGAACATGTGAGTATGAAAGTGTTTAGTGTGTTTGCATAGGATACATGTTGAGCCCAAAAGTGTTAAAGAGTAAAAAGGGGGACAAGTATGAACTCACCTTAGGGTGCGTTTGTTAAGTTCCCGAAACGGGTCTTGAGGAGGAAGAACTTTAGCTCCGATTAACTAGAGTTGGAAAGGAATGAGTTTTAGATTCGAGAGTTGTTTTAACAAGTTCAAGAGTGTCATGCATGCCTTTTAGGCGAACCAAAACACAAATCGTCTTTAGGGCGGTTCGGATGGTCAAGAGCTAAAGTTAATAACCAAGCACAAAATCACCATGAAGGCGATTCGGATGGTATGAGTTAGAGTTAGGAATGTGAATCCATTTAAGAGTGTTCATGTCTTGACCACTTTGTTTATAGATAAAACATGGGTCTTGGACACGGGATTTTTCCCATTCTTGTATGGAACTAGTCCGGGTTACAAGATGGGTCAAGAGATTGATAAGGTAGGGATGTAACCACTAGCCTTCCAAGAAATCGGCTAGTAGGAATAAGATTAAAGTTTGAAAGTATACATATAACTATTACATAATATAACTAGGAGATTAAAGTAGAGTTTGGTGACTTGTTTGGATGAGCCTTGGCTTTCCTTTGTCAATCTGTCAACAAGTATGGATTCAGAGACGAAATAGACGACAGAATCAATAAAACTTTATTTCGATCAACTAATCTATTACAGACTCTATGAATCAAGATTAATCTCTAAACAACTATGAATACAAATACTGTAATACAGAACTAGATTAGACACCAAAGATCTTAGCTCTTATCGAGATGAATAAGAGCAGACCACAAACCCTAATCGTTCAGTTGTGAGAGAGACGACTCAACTAACAAAGAAAAAATATCAAGAGAACTAAACTAAACTCAGATCGAGATGAACGTTTATATAGATGTGATATAGGCTTGGGTGAAAGCACACCCGAGCCAACAGCTACCGTTGGATGCAAACGAACAAACACACTCGTACTTAATCTGAGTCGTTGATCAGGAGTGGTATCAGGTTAGTGGATTGCCAGCTTGGCAATCCACAAGTGTTTATAACAAAAACACTGAAGATGGGCCAATGTATACGTGCCAGACTCTTGCAACATCCGAAGCCCAAATCTAAAGCTGCAATCCAAATCCAGAGCCCACTAGCTTCAATCTGCTACTGCTAGCCCACTAGCACCAATCTGCTACTGCTAGCCCATGACTCAATACCTCAATCTAAATCATAAAACTCGTGTAAGTAAAATTATAAGATAATATGATGATTATATTTATGTGTATATTTTTAACACCCCCCTCAATTTGATTTACCTGGACCAAATGGGTCAAACAAATGAAGTAGTTTACAAGCATTGACATGTTGATGAACTAAAAGTCCTTTTGTAAAAACATCTGCTAATTGATTTTGAGATTCAATTTTTAAAGGTTTAATAACACCATTTGAAACTAAATCCCTTAGGAAAAATAAATCAATGCCAAAATGTTTAGTTTTGTCATGAAACACTGGATTTGCTGCTATAGCCAAAGAAGCACTATTATCACAGTGCAAACTAACAGGTAACTGGACAATTATATTTAGTTCACTTAATAAATCTTTTAACCAAACTACTTCACATGCAACAGCACACATGGCTCTGAATTCTGCCTCAGCAGATGATCTAGAAACAGTAGGCTGTTTCTTACTCTTCCAGGTAATCAAATTGCTACCTAAGTATACACAGAATCCTGTAATAGACCTTCTAGACTCTATACACTTACCCCAGTCAGAATCTGCATATGCATTTAGATTAAAACTCCCAGTTTTTGTAAAATAAACACCTTTTCCAGGTGCACTTTTAAGATACCTGAGTAACCTCATAGCTATCTTTAAGTGACACTTATAAGGCTTATGCATAAACTGACTAAGAAAGTGTACAGTGTATGCTATATCAGGTCTAGTATGTGAAAGATAAATCAATTTACCAACTAATTGCTGATAGCCAGTAATATTGATTAGAGGTTTATTATCACTAAGTATCATATTATTCACTACATGACTGGGTTCTATTGGATTACCAACAGGTTTACAACCTGTTAACCCATACTCAGCCAACAACTCAGAACAATACTTCCTCTGAGTTAGACATAAACCATTAGCATCTCTAATGACTTCAATGCCTAAGAAATATTATAATTCACCCAGATCCTTAATTAAAAATTTAGTTTTAATAGCATGTTTAACTTTCTCAATCTCATCTACTGAGTTTCCAGTTATGATTATATCATCAACATACACCAATAAAACTATAAACACAGAATCACAGACCTTAGTAAACATAGAAACATCAAATTTACTTTGGGTAAATCCAATATCAAATAATGCAGCAACTAGCTTAGCATTCCACATTCTTGGGGCTTGTTTCAGCCCATACAAAGATTTATTTAGTTTACATACTTTATTATTATTAACAGTATCAGTAAACCCTTCAGGAATAGACATATAAACATCTTCCAATAAATCTCCATATAAAAAAGCATTATTTATATCAAGTTGAAACAATTTCCAATCATTTTCAACAACTAAAGAAATAACACATCTTATGGTAACTAGTTTAACCACAGGTGAAAAAGTCTCATCAAAGTCCACCCTTCTTTTTGGCTAAACCCCTTAGCTACTAATCTTGCTTTAAACCTTTCTATTTCACCATTTGCTTTGTATTTTATTTTAAAGATCCATTTACAACCTATTTTACTTCTACCCTTAGGTAAGTCTACAATATCCCAAGTGTTATTTCTATGCAAAGCTTCTAATTCCTCATTCATGGCTTTAACCCAGTTGGGATCTTTAGAAGCTTCAACATAATTTCTTGGTTCTATACTTTTATTAAGACTAGAGGCAAAACACTGATTTTCAAAAGACAGATTTGAATAGTTAACAACTTTTTCAAACCCATATTTTACTTTACCATCTACAATGAAATCTTTAAATTTTGTTGGAAAAACTGATTCTCTGTTTGACTTTCTCATTACAGATTCAGATAGTCTCTCAGCATCACCCTCAGATCCTAGGTTAATGTCTTTCTCAGTACTCACACCCTCTGCCCTATCAGTTTCTAGACTAACACTACTAGGCTGCTGTTTGCCAATCTGTTTAGATTGCAAATTGTCAGCCATGCCTTTAGAGGTTCTGTCTACAGAACCTGATTGCTGAGACTGGTGTGTTCCTGAGTCTAAATGTTCTGAACCCTGTTCAGAACTACCCTTTCCCTCATCATTGGGATCATTTACACCCAAGATATCTGAATCTGTGTCTTCATAGAAGTCAAAAAAGTTTATATTTGTAACTTGTTTAAAAGTGTTTGTAACGATTTGAATTTTTTCGTTGTAATCGTTTCATTTTAGTATTATTAATAATAAAGATGCCCACGACGTTTTATCTTTCGTTTGAACTCTGTTCCTCATTTTAATATATATGTGTAATACGTATTATTATTTACTTTATAAAATTTCAACTAAGTTACTGAAATTTATAAAAAAATTTCACACTTAATGGGGTGTTTGGATATCTAATTTGTATAAGTTTGTAAAGTTAACAATAATATTAATATTAATAAAGATAATTAATGTTTGATATTATTTTGTAAAAGAGTGAAACAAGGGGGACTAATACTGACAAAAAAAAAAGAAAGTTGAAATCAACCTCTACCCTCCTGCCTTCTTCTTCGCATATCCGGTCACCGGAATAACCGGTTTTCCGGCGAGATCGAACTCGGTAAAACCGGCATTTATGTCCACTTTAAACCAACAATCTCGAACTAACTTCTATCGCGAATCTTTTCGTCATAAAAATCCGGACGTTTGAAGCACTTTTGACCCGCTAAAAATCGATCCCCATATCTCGGTATTTTAGTTCCAACCATAACCAAACCTTTACGACCTTCTCCTTATAAATTCAACGCATCATTCGACTCTGTATCCACTCGCAATCGCAACCCACTCAAAATCTTTACCTCTTGTTCTATCGACGGTGTTCAGGAGCTTAACCGGAATCCAAACGCCGACCACCTCTCCTCCGACCTTCACTCCGCCGCAGTCCGGTATATTCTTTTGTTGCTTTCTGTTTGTTTTCAGTTTGATTTCAGAAGCCCTTTGTTTACTTCGATTAATAATCAGTGATAATAGTCAATTGTTTGGGTTGATGGTTCTAGGATTTATGGGTTAGTATGATTTGGGAAGAAGGGATGTTTGAAAATTTTATATTTTTTTTTTTGGCCGGCTAAGAACTACCAGTGAACTGATAGCCTTGGCATTCATATGTGTTGAGCCATTTCCTTTCATTCATACTTGTAATTTAATTATAATAAAACCTAAGGTATTCTAGTTTGCCTACTACCATGAACCTGTACAGAGTTTTCATATATATATATATTCTAAAAAAAAAAAAAAAAAGTTTAGAATGGCGTATTATAAATTCAATCGTACAGGTTGATACTTCATTTGGAAAGCATTGGTCAAAATTAAATATTTATATACTAGCCGATTACCCCGGGAGTGTCCCGGGGTTGAAAAATCTAACATAACTTAATAAAAATGATAAAAGTAGAAAACATACCAATCGTAAACTCAGTCATACGGATCACTAATTTCCATTTGCGTTCACTGGCCTGAACCTTGAAGCAAATGTGGCGATTCATAGCTCACTTAAGCAGTATCTTCGGCTTTCTCTTCATACTCCTGTGGTGGCTGAAGAGTACAAATGAGATTACGGTCTCCATACACATGTGTCTACACGGCCTGTTACATAAAAACACATCAAAATATAAGAAAAAGAAATAAAAAAAAACTCACATTCAAGACTGTAAACCCAATCTCCCAAGGATTAAAACAATTATCTTTGTACCTAGAAAGTGTACAAAAACTGTTTCAAATTCTTCATCCCACTGAACGACACCGATTTGGTCAATAACTTTCTCTTCTCTTGTGAAATTCTATAAACAATAAACAACCTAAATACATCTCAATAACACCCTATTTTGCCAAATAAATGACTGCACAAATATTTATCTAAATTTACAAAAAAAAATACCTTCTCTGAAAGCTTATGCATTGTATGACACATTCATAACCTTCATAACCTGTGTCGGATGCTTGTAAACGGTCAGTGAAATAATAAATAATAATAATAATAATAATAATAATAATAATAATAATAATAATAATAATGAGAGTAGGGTTTGAGTTTGTGAAAAAGTGTAGGAGAATGAAATAAAGAGTAGGGTTTTATCACAAATAGGGTTTGGTTGTATATCATATTTATTAGTTTAATTAAAAAACGAAAAATTAAAAAAAAAAATTGCGCCACATAATGCCACGTGACACATTCAATTCAATAGGGGAATGAATCTTTTATATAATTCGGGGTTGAATCCTTAAAGCCATAAAGGCACATATGGGGTCTGCTGCTGCATAATCTTCCCTGCACAAAATATAATTATGAGGTCTCGAATTAAATTCAAAACACAAGAATATCAAAACAAACTCTTATCAATTACTTCTCTTATCATGGGTGACCAAAACATCAATCACACATGATAAATCAAGCAAAACTACGCTTAAGTGATCCAGTTCGTGCATGAGTTTTGTTATGCTTACCAAAACCACGACAAAGTCCACATACGGGGACCTTAGGTGAAGGTGGCTCGGCTCGTTCTCCTCCGTTGATGGATCGACTACGTAGAACAACAACGGTGTTGATCGAGCCGATTGTTGTGTTTGGACACTTGGACTGATCGGTGTTTGATGATGATGGTTTGTTGTCGGGAAAACGTTTAAGTTCGCTGGATAAGAGTTTGTCGTCCCAGATTAAACCTGATGATCCTTGTCGTCTGAATGATACAGCGGATCTCTGTAGCTCTGCCATCTTGTTTTGTTGTAACGGTTTTAGTCTATGATTTGGAGCCGGTGGTGGGTGAGGAGAAAGGTGGCTGTGGAAGATGGAGTTAAGAGAGAGATTGAGAGGTGGGGAGAAGAGGAGGAGATGGTTTTTAGGGTTTTGGAGTAAAGAGAAAAAAGGTGGAGTTTATATATGATTTATCAATTTGATTAAAAAATACAAAAAAACTCACCTCATTATGCCACGTGGCACATTCAAGGAAGGATTGAAGTCACAATTGAACGCCACGTCAGCAAACTTCAATTCTTTTATATATATTAATAGATATAGCTGTTATTAATTGTTTTAAAAAAATAAATAAATAAATAAATAAACTAAATATGTAAATATTCTATCTTATATGTAAATACATATGTATATGTGTAAAAAAATGATTTAAAATGTTTGAACTAATCTATCGAAACATTTTTTTTATAAAAAAAGAAAAAAACTAAAGTTTTGTATTCTAGTTATCTATTAAATTATATAACCGGACGTTTATGTAAAATAACCTTTTTAGAATTATTTTATAAATTTTCTTACGTTACTTAATTTGATTTCTTATGATTAAATATTTATAAACTTAACTATGTCACATTTATAAATATTGTTCCCAAATCACAACTACAAATCCCTAGTGCCTATGACCCTAGATTGCCTTAAACTCAATTTAGTTTTCCCCTATTTTATGAGATTATATTTTTGTAACTGTTTAGGATAATCTTTCGGGTTTTCTCAACCTTATTTGCATTATTTGGAAACTTGCTTGTTTTGCTAAGGTGAGTTTTACATAGCCCTGCTTTTATTGTTTTTATATTTTTAGGGGTGAAACATGTTTACTTTTTGTTTACGCATTTGTTTTTTTATTATTAGTTGGTGAACCCGCCTCAGTGTAGTCATTAACTTTGATCAAGCCAACTGTAGTAGATTATAGCGCTATAGGTTCGACAAGCCCATCCCCCGCATAAATTCAGGGATGATCGAAACAGATTTTTATACTAGCTCATTGAGTTACGTCATTTTTTTACTAGCTGATTGAGTTACGTCATTGTCATTAGGGTTGACTATACAACACCATGGTTTCCAATTAATATTATTACAAATTGTTTGATATATATAGACATGACTTACAAAACTTTGCAAATTAAATTTTTTTTTTTTTACAAATGTATTACTCACCAACTATTTATAGTTGACCCCCACATTTTCCAACCTAAACATGTTTCAGGGAATAATGCAGCTTGAAGTTCTACGTGCTTTGGACGTTAGAAGTTGAAGTCTAGTTTTAATTTTATTTGGTTATTGGTTTAGTTTGATGTTGAACATTTAGTATTGTTTCATTTTCGTTGTAATAAATTCCATTATTGGAACTTGAATTTTAAATACCATGTGCTTTTAGACAATCGTCACTACGTGACACTCCGATGTTTCCGCCATCGGTTGGGGTGTTACAGTGTTTGAGTCAAATTTTTCATAAACTGTTTTTTCCTTGAAAGGAAAGAAATTTTCAAAAAATTTAATATCCCTTGAGAAAAAATAGTTTTACTATCTAAGCTAAAGACTTTATAACCTTTTTTCTCATAAGAATACCCTATAAAAACACACTTTTCACTTCTACTTTCAAGCTTATTTGACTCATTAAGGACTGTACAAAAACACAGACAACCAAATATCCTATGGTGGTCAAGGAAAGGTTCAAAACCATAAATCAACTCATAAGGGGTCTTTCCAGCTAGCACAGAAGAGGGTGTCCTATTGATTAAATAAGCAGCAGTCAATATACATTCAGACCAAAACCGAACAGGTAAAGAACTTTGAAACAGCAAAGCCCTAGCAACATTAAGTAAGTGTCTATGTTTTCTCTCAACCACCCCATTTTGTTGGGGTGTATATGCACAAGTGGTCTGGTGTATGATTCCTTTAGAATTACAAAAATTCTTTAAACTGTTTGTTTACAAATTCTGTACCATTATCTGACCTAAAAATTTTAACTTTACTTTTGAATTGTGTGTCAAGAATATTAAAAAATGTCACAACATATTCAAAAACCTCAGTTTTATTTTTCATCATACATACCCAGACTGCCCTTGTGTAATCATCCACAATAGTAAGGAAATATTTATTTCCATCCCTATCAGGGACTTTATAAGGTCCCCACACATCTAAGTGAACAATGTCACCTAAACACATAGTCTTATGTTGACTTAACGGAAATGGTTCCCTGTGTTGCTTAGCTCTATGACATACTTCACATGGATCATTGTTATCAATTTTGGTTAAGTTTAATTTTGTCTTTAAAACATTAATAACTTGATCAGAAGGATGTCCTAGTCTAGCATGCACAGATCATATAATTTCCTATTATCTAAACACACCTTATTAGACACACAAGCATTGCCACACATGTAAAGTCCATCCATTTGTTTACCAGTCACCAATGTTTTCCTGGTTAATAAATCCTGGATATAACAAGTGTGTTCATCAAAACCTATATACAACTTATTATCCCTAGCTAACTTATGGACAGACAGCAAGTTAACAGAATATTCAGGGACCACAAGTACATCTTGCAGAACAACACCATCAGCAAGATGCAAAGTTCCAATTTTAGTTACCAATGCAAAAGTGCCATTAGGATGTTTAACTCTAATGTTAAGTTGAGAAACATCAACAAAATCACTTAAAAACTTTTCATTATTTACCATATGTTCATTGGCTCCTGAATCACATATCCACCCTATCCCTTTTAACTCCCCATTACTACTAATAAAACAGTAAATATTAGAACTCACAGAAGAAGCACAGAATAGACTACCTGTAACATTACAATTCTGAGCAACATCACTAGGTTTCTCATTCAAAAAAATTCATCAGCTTAGCAAGTTGTTCACTAGACAAAGATGGAATGGACACATTAGAGTTATTAGTGGAATTATTAGCTACAACTGCCTTCTTACCTGGATTCCCTTTGGACCTCATCCAAGTAGGGTAACCAATTATTTCAAAACATTTATCTATAGTATGACCATTCTTATTACAGTGAGTACATTTTAATGCAGGATTAGCTTTAACATTTCTTTTATTAAAATCAACAGACTGATTTACTTTGGAAACAAGTTAACAGTCTGACTAGTTTTAGAACTGTTTGAAGCATTTCTGTGAGATTCTTCCCTAGATACTACTGCAAAAGCTTCCTTAACTGAAGGAAGACTATCCTTTGTCAGTAAGTTAGTTCTAACACTTTGATAACAGTCATCTAACCCATTAAAAACTGCATAAGTTTAATCATATGACTATAGTTGTTAAATTCTTTTTGAAGCATCACAAGTACAAGAAGGCAATTGTAGAATCTGATCAAGTTGTTTCCACATAACATTCAACTTATGATAATAATCAGCAACAGTTAAACTATTTTGTTTAAAGCAGTTGATTTTCAGATGAAGGTCAAATATAACAGATCCATCTATTTTATTATAAGTATCCTTCAAATCTTTCCATACTTCAGAGGCTAACTTGGAGTATACTTGACCTAGGTAAACTCTTCTGATATTGAATTCAGAATCCAAGTTAAAACAATTGAATTACATCTATCCCATTGCCTTATTTAACACATCATCATCTTCAGGTTTAACACAACTACCATCAATGAACCCTAGTTTATTTTTAACTTGTAAGCAAGTATCATGGCATTTGACACACATTATAATTCTCAGTGCCCTTAAGTTTAATATTCACAATGTTCAAATTAGCAGAATCACTAGCATGGAGATACAAAGGATCACTAGCATCTAATTTGCTAACTAATGTCACATTACCAAGACGACCATCACCAGAATCACTACTAGAATCAGCCATAACACACAAAGCAAATAACAATGAAGAAATACAATACACAAGAACAAATCAAAAAACCTTATAAACAGTCTCAAGCACACAAAGACGAAGCCCTGTCAGTGTCAAGATTCAGGTTCATCACTCAAGGTGCCTGACCATGTCTTAACAGGGGGAGTCTTAACCCTAGATCTAGCACACACAAG
>JAUTDX010005221.1:0-31597 GCA_030844895.1 Ambrosia x helenae | reverse complement strand
ATCACAAAGAACACCTTCAACCCCTTCTTCTCTGTACACACTGGACATCCTCTCTGGACGTCTCCGGTCACCTTCTAACACCGCGGATGAATATCTTCACAATCCAAAGCAAAACCCACTTCAATTTTCTTATATAAAAATAATAAATCTGAATAAATGAAAAAAAAAACCCACATAAAAAACTGGGTTATCACCCAACAAAAACCCAAATCAAGAACACATACATACCTGTTAAAATTGAAGATCATCACCAATGTCGTCGGATCTAAACATTTAAGGTCGTGGGAGGGAGGGAATGATAGAGGAGAGAGGAGATGGAAGATGGAACGGTGGTGGTGGTGGTGGTTGATTAAGAACACCAAGAAGATGAAGATAAACCAAATAGATCCGGTTACCACCACTATTGCTAACATTCAACAACAAGATGAAGAACACCAAGAATATGAAGATGGGGGAGGGAAGATGACGAGACAGAGAGAGAAAGAGAGATAAATACAAATGAGAGAGGGTTGCTGAGAGAGAGACGGAACGACGGTGGTGGTGGTTGATGATTTTTTTAAAGGTGTATGCCTTGTTGTTTTTCATTAGTGTAGAAGGTGGTTGATGATTTCTTTGAAGATGATGAAGAAGAAGGAGGGAGGAGAAAGATGAGAGAGGAGAGAGGTGATGGCATTGGAAAGATGAGAGAGGAGAGAGGAGAGATTGTGTTGTGTTGTGTCCCCAAAATGCCCCTCCATTTGTCTTTATGTATTAAAATACTAATATATCTATGGTCAAGTACATTGATTCAATCCTAGCCATGGATGTTATGTGATGGATGGCTAGGATTGGGTTTCCATAGTTTACCAAATAACTAAGGTTTCCAATATAACATTCCTTATATATATATATATATATATATATATATATATATATATATATATATATATATTATATATATATATATATATATATATTATATTATATATAATATATATAATCTGATTAAAATTCTATTTCAAGACAGAATGTTTATGCGTGTTAAACTTTATGCTAGCTCGTTTTAGCATGCAAGATGAAGGAACGTTTGGCATCAACTTCTGATTCATTTGGTGAAATTTTATACATATCTTAGAGCATTCGCATCCCATTCATTTTTAAACCCAATAATTTCACTAAAAATCATATTTTTCAAAAATTTATCTCTCATTTTAAAATCCATATCCCATCCACCATATTTATCTTTATCTTACCCACTAACACTTATTTTATTATATTTTTCGTTAAAATACGTTCACAAAAATTTGATATAGGGTATATAATAATTTTTCATATATGAAAATCTAAGATAATGATTTTTCATAATATAAAGACGAGTTATTAAATGGTGGATGGTTGTAGTGTGTTTTAGTATGGTTTATAAAATTTTAAAGATGAAGGAGAGTTTGGTGGGTGAGTTATGAATGTCTTACGATGAACATTTGTTTTGGCTGGTACATTAAAAACAGTATAAAATGATAATAAATGCAAATAAAATACTTATTAATGCGATTAGTACTTATTCATAATGGATTTTAAAAAGAAAAAAAACCACGAAAATAGCCCGTTGACCGGATTTTTTACGAAAAATGGGCCCACTCCCGTCTATTTGGAGAGACGGGTCACCAAGTTTGAGGCACCCAATGCGTCTCCCAAGAGGTTTCCGGTTTGGACAAGTTAGATGATGACACCTGTCTCTCCCACTTGCTTGACGTCTCTGTTGACTTTACAGCACCGCCGAGACGTCTCTGGTAAAGCTAGAGACATTTGAGCAGCCGGTCGTCTCTGGTGACGTCTCCGGTGGGTTTCTCCCTCTGTGTTTTTTCCTGTGACGGCTCCTCTGTGTTTTTTTCCAGTGACGTCTCCTGTGACAAAGGATAAGTGCGACTCTTCCCTATGGTGAAATCGACAAACATGGTCTCGATGTTTGCAAGCACTTCTTTGACATAATCTGGTTCCCAATTGGTAACCATTGTGATGGAAAGTAGCCGAGTCTAATAACTCTGTATCAACATTCATTGCGGCGATTAGCTCTTATGCCTAAACAGAATTCGCATTTCGTTTGCAACTATGAGCAGTATACGAAGAGTTGCAGCTTTCGATGATAAAGATGGTTCTTGCAAGATTGGAGAAGATGTGTAGAATTTTGAGGGGGAGAGAGAGAGAGCGCCATGGGGACACTGTAATTCTTTTTGGTGTGAGAGAGAGAGAGAGAGAAATAGAGAGATTGAGGAGAGAAGGTAATTATTATTGAGGAGAGAGAGAGAGTGAGAGATAGTGATGACATGGCGGTCACCTGATGGCTAGACCGAAGGCCTCTCAGGAGACGTCTGAAGCGTCAAGGAATGTGTGACCTGTCTCTTCAAAGAGACGGGGAGGGGGCCATTTTCATAAAAAAAATCCGGCCAGCGGGCTGTTTTCTTGATTTTCCTTTTAAAAAATATCATTGATTCGGGTTAACTTTTTGTATCATGAGCTTCAACTTTTGAACCATTCTTAGTTGGTAGATTATGTGAGATGACATCACATTAAGAATTGATTTCCTTGTACTACGTTTTTTAGTTAATGTGTTTCATAAAAAAATCATATAGATAAAAGACAATATTGATGTGAAATCCCACCAAAATTGCTACACGACTTAAGCATATTGATTGTTGTTTTGAGTATCATATTTTGTCAAATTGTGAAAATAATGGTGTTTGACCTTTTATAAATCAACTTTAACATATAAATTACGCTTCAAGTTATCTTCTTACACGGTTCCTCTAGGTACTTGTATATTATGGGTTTACTCGGGTTTGTTCGTAAGTTCGTTGGTCGGGGTCACGCGAGTCATAGATCATAAACCTTAATTAGTTGGTGTGCATGAAAGAAGTTAGAGCTTTCAATGTTCACGTGATCATATGCATGGCTATAACTAACCATTTATATATGTTAGGTTTTACTTAGTTTAGTAGTTAGAATTGGTATTTAGTTTGACGGGATTCTTTGATTAAGATGTGTATGTTAAAGAGTGGGTCATCACTCATCCGGGTTCCTTAGGTGAAGTAATATTTTGTTGCTATTTATATGCTTCACGTTTTCTTTGTATAGACTATAAATATCTCTTTAGTTTAATTAATAAAGGGTAGCTTTTCACTTCTTCTCTCTTTCTACATAATTGTTATTATATAGAAGTTTTACATACACATATTATATATCGTCCAGGAGTGTGGGTATATATTGAGTGTGTTTAGAGAGGGGCTTTAACCAACGACAGTATATTCATACGTTTGTATTTACTATTTTATAACACTTTTATGTCTCATTTAAAAATTCTTGAACTTAAAGAGTTTTTAATCTCGAAATTAATCCAAGAAATTCTCTGAGTTTTTCCCCCACTAAACCAGTGAAAGAAGCTAATCACATATAGCAAATTACATAGCTTTCCTTTAGGTTTTGTCTCAATCCTGTTGTGCTAAGGATTTTGTTATGGACTGAAATTATTGTAAAGTATGAGACTTGTCCCACATCGCATTGTATGGGCAACCAATATGGGGTTTATAACCCAAGTAGGCTCTATCTCCCATCAGATTAGTCCACCACTTCGACTTTGCCTCTAATACCAATGTCACAACCCAAATATGATAACTCATCCTAAAAGACAAATTGATTCATTGCAATGGTTTTAGTTCATAACATATTTCACGTTTTTCAGTTGACGAGTTGAATATGTGAAGCAAACATGTCCTACATATTTATTTGTAACAAATACACCATTCTACGCAAATACACTAGAATAATATCGTGTTTGTGTTGTGATTCAATCCACCCGTTTAATGTTCATTTACAAATGTAACAATTCCTCAAGGTTTACTTTACAATTCAAATGCAAAATTTTAAGTTTGACAAACTAAAACAGGTGTGGATAGTTAAATTATAGAAAGATCACTTTACTTTTTACAATAAATTGTTGTTTAAATATTTGATAAGTCAATAAAACAATTTCTTTTGCATTTTAAGACTTTAGTCCAATAAAATATGGTTAATAAATATTAAAAAATTATTAAAAAGTTTATAGATAATTACATATGCATCAAGTATACCAATAGCACTTTAATTACTTTTCATCAACTATGATAACAAAGTCGGAAAGAGAGGTATCCAGCTCCTAAAAGCAAAAGAGTAGCAGACAGAATTGGGTAGGTGCGGTTGTTGAGCAATCATGGTAGACCCTCACCCAAACTAACATTATCGTCACAACATCTACAACAATTGTTAAAATTAATGGAAACTTATTATGACACATACAAAGCTGAAAATAGACCATCTACAACAATTGTTGAAATTAATGGAAACTTATTATGACACATACAAAGCTGAAAATAGACCATTTACAACAATTGTTGAAATTAATGGAAACTTATTATGACACATACAAAGCTGAAAATAGAATATGAGATAAAAAGATGTTGATACAAGTTATATGGCTTATATCATGAGGTAAATATGAATTGTGAAAAACTACCATTTCTTATTGTTGTATACGACATGTGTTATTCTTTCAAAGTGGCTTGTATACGACATGTCTAATGCACATTTGCATTTCATTGTTAGATATATACAAACATGTATCATATGTACGTGTGCATTCCACTATTAGAGCACATTTTTTAATAAATTGTCAATTACCATAATTAAATGATCGTTAAATGGACGCGATGTGAGATATAACGAGGCAAAAATTTTATTCTATGATCATTAAATTGATGCGGAGTGATATATAAAATAAACCCGAACTCGTCAATTGTTTAGTTATGCGTATTATAACATAAATTGAAAATAAGACACGTGTAGGACAACATGCATGAATAAACTTAAAACAACTCTATTTAAAAAACAATTAATGGTTATGTGATTTAGGATGTTGAACCCTTTTTATTACGTATACAAACTTGTACTGCATGCACATATGCATTTATTATAGTTAGGTTTTTTTGAGGGGTTTAGCTTTAAGGTTTAGTTTTTAGGTGTGGTGGTGGTGGAGGGGGGGGGGGGGGGTAGGTTTTTGGCAGGATTGGTTGGGGGGTTTAGATGCACATGTGCATCTAACTGTTATAGTTATTATTAGGAATAAGGGAGATGGGGGGTTTAGGTTTTTTTTTGAAGGTAGGGGTGTGTGGTTTTAGGTTTTAGGGGGTGGAGGTGTGGTTTTTTATGTTTTTTGTTTGTGTTCGCACTAGTTCTTGAGTTCTATCCCTAAAACTAGTTCTCACATACCCTACCATATATATATATGGTTTGGTTAAAATGAGAACTGAGTTTAGTTGAGAGAACTAAAAGCTTCAATGTCATGAATTAGATAAAATGAATCAATGGTTTAGATTAATTTGGAAAAATGTGTTTTGTCTTCTAGTGAATGATACATTATTTTATTATGTAAAAGTACAATGGAGGGTAAATTATCATTTGGAAACTGACAAAAAAAATTCAATCCCTCTCTTCATGCCATATTAAAAAACACATCTCTCGTGATTTACATTGGTGTCACCTACGAACGCCTACATTGGTGTAAAAGCAGATCTGATAAATTGATTTACATTAATGTAAATAGGAGTAACAGATTTACTGTGACACACGACAAAACTAAGGTTAATATTCCCTACAAACACTTAAAGTCTACCTTAGCAAAACATTTACAAAACAAACTTAACTGGGTTAGTTGAGTTGGTTTAGTGATTCGAGGAATCATAGGGAGTCGGTTTACCCGCACACTAGTCATGGTTCGATTATTCAGGGAATAACTGGGAAACACATGCGCACAAGTCTTGTTTCTCGTCCGTTGGTGAAACAATAGTGCAAAATAGGTAATATATTGGTGCTTATATGTTATACGATCATTGGAACTTGGGATTACGTATTTATGTGAAATTATATGATAAATATGTGTTTTGCATGCATTTACATGAAATTATATAATAATATGTGTTTCGGGTGCAAAACAGGGGGAACAATTTTTGTTGATGGCTGAAAACAGGGGGAATGGCTTTTCCCTTCGTGTAGAATTTAGGGGAAGCGCTTTGCACTTCGTGTGAACTATAGGGAAAGCGCTTTTGAAACCCCTTCGCCGAAACATAAACCCATTCGTGTGTAAAAAAGGGGCGAAGGGTTTGACTCATTCGCCTAAACCAGACCCATTCACCTCCTGCAGCACCAACAAGTATAAATACAGTGCTATAACATGTTTTTATCATTTTACAAACCCTAACTCACTGCCAATGCTCCCTCTCAACCCCCTAACATCAGATAACAAGTTTTTGCCCTAAAACCACTAATTTCCAACCGAAAACACTTATAAATCCATTAACAAGATTAGATATAAGGTGTGTATCATCTCCAACATCTTTCTTTCATTTGATAATGTTTTCATAAACCCTTGATGTCCAAAACATGATTTCAAAGTGTTTTCATAAACAAAAGCTTTCCTAAACATATCCGAAACAAGATCTAAACCATTAAACGAGTTTTATGATAAAAACCCAAGTTTTTCAAATATGTTGGTGACTGAATAATTAGGGCTTTTGTGTTATATGTTGTTATGATGATAACATGATATTGATATGACGATTGTTGATGTGTTAAGCGCATATTTAGGGTATATTTGGTTTGAATATGGTATGTTATGAATTCGACCTTTTGTGAATTTTCTAGAGATTTAGGGCTTGATATGATTGTCTTGATGATGATAATGGATTAGCATTCATGTTAGATTAGTCATATCTATGATTGACATGGATACTAAAATGATTTGATGATTATATGTGAATTTTACCTATTATGGAAACAATAACATGCATGATGTGTCATTTCCATAATCTTTGTCATTTTGGGTAAACTTGTTAATGTGCATAAAACGTGATCCGACAAGGTGCTAAGGAGCGTACCATGAAGGGAATAGGCTAGGTATTTGTTTGCTATTGGTCGGCTATGTTTTGGCAAGCTTTGGGATTGATTCGAGGGGTTTTGCACGACAAAAGTGATGTGTAGCTGCAGGGGGCGAAGGGCTCACGCCTTCGCCTGATAAGAGACCCCTTCGCCCAATTAAGAGCCTTTTTCATGTTGTGGACCTCTTTGCCTAAAATATGACCCTTTCGTGTATATATGTGACCCCTTTGCCTATATTGAATACTCTTCGTATAAAACACGCTAATATAACCCGTAACATGCAAATTTACGTGTTTTATGCGTACGGTTACCTAATAACTTATATGTGACTTCTAAACTGATATTGCGGGTCACCAGTGGAATGTCGGGTCTTGTGTGGTCGTGTCTAACATCAAACACTTATGCAAACATACAAATTCATGGTTTGGACAACCAAGGGTAATTAAACCGACAAGTTTTCGGCCAATACACTTATAGCGTCTTATGATAGGTTTTCAGTAGTTGAAGACTATCACACACATATGGTGAGTTTTGTGACTCCACTTGTACATACTTTTCATGGGGCAGAAATATGCTACACACTAGGTTTTCCTTAAAGATCATTTATTATTGTTATCGTTTGTTTACTTTGTGACTCATCTAAGTCCTAAGGGAATCACTAATATGGGTAGGTAGTGGGGAAATGTGGATAGATCTATTAGGCTTGACAAACACCAACCGGATCAACTCGAGGGTGGACGGGTGGATATTGTCTCAAACACACAACGGTTACTGGGGATGATGGTAACCGAAAAGGCAACACACTTTATTTAGTAACAACACAGTAAGCAATCGTTCCAAATCGCATAGTAACTTAACGCCTAGCTAACGTTCGATGATATAGTAAAATGTATTTGATCTTGAAATTATGTTGACACGTTTTAATTTGTTTTCTCAAGTCGCTAAAGTAGCAGCACGGGTTAGGGCGCACTGGAGTCACGACATCCGTTTATCTCATGCATCGTTTAAATAATTATCTTTGAACTATTTTGAAACTATTTTCATTGTAGTTTGGATTGTATAACTTATTTATGCTTCCGCTAAACTCATGAACTGCATGGTTGGTTTAAACATTATTTTCTCATATTGTTGTCGTTTGTTGTAGCCATTGACTTGGATCCTGGTTTGTCACGCGCCTCCCGGTAAAACTCCACAAGTGGAATTTGAGGGTGTGACATGTACAATAATGTAATGAAAAAAATGTTGAATAACACGTACAGTAATAAAATTTTACGATATAGTCGAACTTGTTCTTCATTTCTTGCGCATCGTCATCTACAAAACACAAAGATCTTTAAAAAAGAGTATGTCCTAGAAAAAAATGCTTTTGTAAATGAGAAGTGATAGCAAAACTCACACAAAAACATAACACAATACACTAAAACTTACATCAAGGGAAATTAAAAGATCATATTTACACAGTTGTAATCCAACTCCAGATAACTTAGCTATCATTAGCCTACACCACATCCACACAAAAGGTACCTAATCAACTGAAAATTAGTAGAAACCAACAATAATAACAAAATAATCTATTCAACCTTCACGTGCAAATCCTCCCCATCCATACACCAAACCTGTAGCAAAACCCCTAATTCCTCACAACAACGAAAAAATCTATTCAAATGTCACCTACGAACACCTACATTGGTGTAAAAATAGATCCCCACCATCCCCGGCTAAAACCAAGCATAAGAAAATCAGTTACTCACTAAAAAAACATACCTGGTTGAAACTTAAGCATTAAAACCCACCATTACCATCGTCAACCTTCAACAACACCATAAACCTACCAAACCATCATCATCTTCAACCTACAGATCCGAAACACCTATCACGACACCTTCAACCTGCCCCACACCCAAATAACCATCATCTTCGTCACCTATCCAACCAAAGCTGACAAACAATCACCATTGTCACATAATCACTCACTATTGTCAACCTTTAACATCACCACAAACTTGTCGAACCATCACCATCTTCAACCCACCATTACGATCTAAACCTACCACCATTACACCAACAAAAACCACTGTAATGTGTTCGTCAGCAATAAGAATCACCGTCACCAACAAACATTCAGATCCGTCCCACCACCATCGGATCCCAAAAATCTTTCATCCATCCACAACCACCACTATAACCTCCGCCCCCTTCATCCACAACACCAGCACCACCGCCTTTATTAATCGTTGCGACCACCCCAGAGTCTTCTTTCTCATTAGATTATGAAGATGGTTTTAGAGAGAGTGAGTGAGAGAGAGAGAGAGAGAGAGAGAGAGAAAGAGTTTCTATTTTCAAAAATTAAAGAGAGATAGAGATTTTTTTTAATGAGTTGAAAATAAAATTGATTTGAGGGGTGTGCAAAGTTACTAAAATGCCCTTCTGGTAAAAAGATTAAGGGTGACAAGGTGTCAACATTTTATTGGTTTATAGGAGTTCCTAAGTTCTATCAACTGGAGGGGGTTCTCAATAGAACCGAACCCTAATAAACAAAACCACCTTAATGATACATGTCACTTAGTGATTGAGTATACCATGGTTTCACCCCATTTTCTCTCTAAAAGCCTATTGACTATGTTTTTATTTGGTTGACCAATCAACATTATACCACTTCCAAATTTAATCAATCTCTCTCGCTCTATCTTCCTCTATCTTTCTCGCCATTTCTCTCACATATTTTCATCTAAACCATATATCTCTATTTGTCATTTCTTCTTAAATAAATCACTATCATAGTGTAACATGGTGTATCCATTCATCATTAGTTGAAGAATCTTCTAAAGCCATGATCTAAGTAGTAAGTACCAAACACTTCTTCTCGTCTTGAGGTTGCAATTAAATATTTTAGAATAAATGAACTGATTGTTTAGGTATTTTGTTAACCGATTAAAATCTACATTCGATTGGGTGTTATTTAATCAAGAAATGTTATTTCACTTTAATTTTCATATTTAGAGTTTTTTTATACAATCATGCAGCCAGTGATTTCATGGTAATATGTTGATTCTCATTCTTCGATTCGATATTAGGGTTTTTATGATACAATAATGCTTTCATTGATTATTAGGGTTTTAATCATTAAACTCTATTTTTATTTGTTTTTGTTTAGATAATAATTTCTTTTTTTTTGTTTTATTGTTAGATCATTTCTTTATTTTCTAATTTGTTGTTAGGGTTTATAACAATACAAATATATGGATTTTTTTTCTTATATTATTTGGTTTCAGATAAGATGTTTGTTATTTTGGTTTTGTTTGATCTTAATGTTCTTATTTATCTCATGTAGATTTGTCATTTTCCTTAACCTAATGGAAACTTCACTCTTCACAACCATGTTTTACCTTGAATCACATAACCTAGTATTCATTATTTTAATTATTAATTATTATATAAGTTTTTTTATATTGTTTTTCAAACATATAAATATGTGTTTTCTTTTTCTTTTAGGTTTTACCAATTTCTTTTGTTTGGACTTTTTATGATGATCAATTTACCTTGTACCAGACAATCCTAGAGATTGTGTGCAAGGTGAAGCAACAATAATATTATGTTCATCATTTTTTATCTTTTGTTCTTCACTATTCAATTGATTTTCCGTGTCTCTTGAGTGGTTTGAGTGATATCTAGGAATGATTCTGGACTTACAATTGGTTGATACCGTGAGAAGAGGATCTTGGACTTACATGTTCTGCTTCAATCGATCTTCTTCTTTGCTTTCTTTAAAGCCTTTAGAAGATTTCTAATTTCTTCATCTTCTTTGGTGTCGGCAGTATCAGACTCATCTCCTGCTGGTTCAGTAACTTGTACCTCTTATAGACTATGGACTACAACTGTAGAAGTATTACACTTTCCTTTATCCATTCTGGGTCTTGATGATTCAGCTTCAGTTATCACACCTACAGTTGGAGTGCAGGTTGGTTCAGAAGTAATTGCTGCACTGGATTCTAGTGCAGTTGTTGCAGACATAGGGTTAGGTGTGTCAATCGGTGCATCACGGGTTGGTGAAGGCCTAGGGAGATTGACCTAAGATCCTTGACCACCTTGATCACCCCCATCATCTCCATCTCCATCATTGCCTTCTTCATCAGAAACTGCATCTATTTCTTCAATGTCAGAATGATTATCAGCATGCCTTTAGTTGTCTTGCTCTGGAGCTTGATAATCTACTCTGGCAATGTGTCCGATCATTCATTTCATCGGTGGTTCCTTCTTATACATGTGTGACTTCTTTCTAGACATAGATAAATCATTCATGTGTTCCAACTCAATTCGATCTGCATCAACCATTGGGAGATCCTATAATTGAGCATCGAAGACCATTTGCAAGAACCTCAGATGCGTAAGCGACTTCTTGGTCTTGAACTTCACAGTAGCATTCTCTTTGAGATGGTGAATATCATTCCTGAGAACCTGAATGGCTTATTCAATATCAGAGCCACCATAGCTGAACATATAGTCTATCTAGCTGCGTCAAAACTACTTCTTCTTGTGCTAATACAATGAATTAGAATATGCATAAAGTATTTGTATTGGTGACACATCCTTGACCTCAGCATGATAGAGTCTTTGACATCTCCATCATACTTTAATCTTCGAAAGAAGCCTCTGATAAGAAATTGTGGGAATTCGATCGGATAATCATCTCTGTCATCAAGATGAAGCGCTCCTGATACTTTGTTGAGAAGCCACCACTTCGCGTCCATTGATTTGTCCCACAAGCGCATTTGGATTATGATTGCAATCCAATACCGCTGTTTTCCCAATATTGGCGCTGATGACTTAGATATAGAACACTAGGTAAAGGGATATAACATAGAATATCCTTGATCGTTTAAAGAAATTGATCACATCCACATAATCAACCGCATGCTTCGAATTTGGGTCAAAGAGCGCACATGTTATGTTTATAACCCGGAAACCAAATCCGTATCTGCAAACGCTCATCAAACATACACAAGAACATCGAAAACCACATAAAATATGTCAAAATGACAAAACCGCCTAAACTTCTGACTTGCAGGTGTAGGAGTGTCCTACGCGTGGGATAACCCACGCGTATGATTTCATACGCCTGACCTTGTTCAGGCATACGCCACTTCCTACGCGTGACTTAGATTCAAAAATCCAAGTTTTTGTTTTGGTCGATTTAGGTTCCAAAAATTTGTTGTAGAAACATAAAGGGTCGGTAATCAAACTGCCATCATCAATTTATATTAACAAATTTGTTTTGATTGTGTGTGATTGGGTTTAGAATTGGGTTGTATCAAGATCCTAAAATCGACTATAACTTACAATTCCGTGGATGAAACTCGATAATTTTTAGATAACAAGACTCACCTTTGATTGTGATACTATAAAAACAAACAAAAAACACAGGGGATAACTCAATCAAAAAGTCAACAAAAAGTCAAGGTATGGGTTTATCACACCCTAAGCGGAAAAACGGGATGTAACCTTTAAAGGTTTTCCAGCACAAGAGTCACGCAAGCATCAAATTCATAAATTTAGATATATTAAAGACGCCAATGTTTAACATTCCAAAAGAGAATATTGTCTTAAGAACTTAAACTTCAAGTCATATTGTGCTAAAAATTATTCAAACAAAAGATCAGTTCAGATATCCCATGATACCAGTTCGCAACTCTGCACGTTTCATACTCCATGTTTAATTGCCTGAAAAACATGCAAATGAAATATGTCAACAATAAAGTTGGTGAGATCACGGGTTTTGTTGTACATGTAAACCATGGTAGACTGAACCATTGCCTAGCTAAGACATTGATCGTTATGTGACTAACATGAGCCCGTAACCAAATCTTGATTTGTTGTGCCTCGCCCATTGTACACTAAAGACAATGAATACATGTGAAATACACGCACTCTTTTGGATAACTGCAATTCGGTTAGAGCGACTAACCAGAGTGTGGGGTGTCAACCCAATAAATCTATTATGGTGTTCCATGGCTAAGTCCATAGCTAATGGTTACAGTATGAAATATGACACAAGGACTTTATGAGTACTCTGATCCTTATGTCTTATGTTCACATAATAGTTAAAATGTAACTAAACTTGTACGCATGTTTTTCCGCCAAAAGAATGAAAACAGAAAAATGGGGTCGTGAGAACTCACCTGGTGATTGGAGATAGGGTCTAGTAAACAAAAAAGTGAAATAGCTACTGTCCCGAAAAATGGTGCACTATGATTATCAAGGACATAGTATGTTGTACTTTCTTGTCATTTACCATAAAAGTTGTTCACCCGACTTGTGGACCCTTGTATCATGTATATGTGGGACCATTATTCATGCACGTGACAATTGCTACATATTTTATATGTACTTTGTAAGGTGTACGATTTTGTGAATTATGGGAGCTTTGTTGTAAATCACATTGATTGTTAACAAACCGGACCCACATGTCACCCTGGGTTATAGAATATTTCCCAATTTAACATGTATGGTGAAATTATGGGAAAAGCAAGTGTTTTAACATGTGTTATGATATTGTATTGTAAATCTTGAGAATAGCATATGTTTAAGCCATGTTATTATATTAGCCGAAACTTTAGCATAACTTCTTGATTGAAATCCTTTGTTTATGGAAAAATCAACTTCTAGAAACTCGTTTATGATGGTTTATAGTTGGTCTTTAATATGTGATTGTAAAATGTTACATGATCGTGCCCTTTATTTATATAAACATCATGTTTTGGTTTAAAAAGATCGGATTTTCTTGAATAATCCCAAGTTCCACACATATACCACTCGGACTTGGGTGTGTATCACAAGTGCTAGCCGATTGTTATATGTGTGTGTCATAGATGTAGTGTGGGAGTGTATTTGTGTGTATATATGTTTTAAAAATGTAACCACACTAGATCTATGACAAGTTTTATCTTCAATAACTTCGGATTTAGTTGATTAGTGCTCGGTTATACATGAACAAGGGTTCAAGGTCGTGTGCTCAATTATAAGGGCCGATTAACATAAAGAGTTTAAGTGTTATGGGTAGTTCTATGACATACCGAGAAGAATGAGAGTATAGTGAGCAAAATTGACAAGTTAGTTCCTTCCTTAATCTATGGTTCACCAATGTGGCCTTCCTACTCCTTGAAGATCTTCACGTGGGTGTTTGTGGCAGAAAAATGGCTCGGCGAGCTTGATATAGGGTCGGCCGATGGGTGCAAAGAAGGGAAAGGTTAGTGAGAGTTTTGATGTGAGTTTGGGAGTATTGGTGCAAGTGTCAAGTGTTGGTGACATGCCTTTATATAGGCCGATTTGGGGTATGGATATGGATCAATATGGTAAGCGAAAATGGATGGGAATTGGTGTGTTAAAGTGATTATCCAAAACCATGAAATGAGTTGACAATGTACCTTGCATTTATTCTTGTTTAGGCCGATTGTTTAGGAAGCTAGGGTAGAGGTTTATGGCAAGTCAACTCCTTCCAAGAGTGTCCTAGGTAATTGTAGTTGCCAAATCCATGTTTCCTCTTGTTGTTTTGTTGTCATGCGATTGATAAAGACATGATATTGAACAAAGATTGTGTGCATGCCCTATAAAACATGTTGTGGGTGTGTGTGAGAGAGACATGGATGAATTGTGTGCTTGTCCTCTAGTAGCCGACTCTATGGGTTAGGAAAACAATGTGGAAAGTTTTCATACCATGGGATAAGTTCATATAAATGTTATTAATCCATTTTGGTATAATATTTGGATAATACACTTGAAAATGACTTGTGATTGTGGTGATGAGTGATCAGACGAAAGATGAAGGACAAGAGGGTAGTTGTCATTAACAAGGCCTATTTAGGTGTAAGATAAGTTGATTTGTCTTCTAATGGCCATGTGTGTACAATTGTCCTCTTTTGAATGTGTGTAGGCCGATTATATACAAGAGGATAAGAAGGTGTTTTAGGCACATGTCCGAGTGATTGCTAATATTTTGATCCATTTAAACCCTTACGCCTCTGACCTTATTGTATAACCACCCATGATATGTAAATTATCATGTTTTAGTGTATTATTTATGAACACCCAACAAGTCACAATCAAATCCTAGTGTTATATGCAGTACCAACTATCAAGCAAGTTGTTTCCCTACCACATATTTCACAGTTGATATAGGATTTTAGGGTTTTGGACACTAAACGGTCTCTTTTAATGTGCACATTGGCCTCTTTTTGGAAACGTATGATCTCTTTTGGATTTTGTTTCATTGAAAGCCTATGGCCTTTTGCATGGACACATTTGGTCTCTTTTGATCTACAACACAATATGTATAGGTCTTTGTTTACACAAAAAAGGTAAATGTAACACCCCAACCGATGGCGGAAACATCGGGATGTCACGTATTGACGATTGTTCAGTAGCTCATGGTAAATAATAAATTTCATTAAATGATTTAAATAAATTACATACAATTGTTCTAAGAATTTGTACATCAAAATGAAAAATACTAGCTACACATCTTCAAGCATTAACTCTAATCTTCAAGCAAGCTACAACCTGAAACATGTTAAGTTGGAAAAATGGGGGGGGGGGTCAACTATAAATAGTTGGTGAGAATACATAGGTTTTTGAATATATTAGATAACAATAGTTTGTACAACAATCACAGTTGTATAATGATAGAGTATGAGTCCGACATCTAACTCGCAAGTTAGTAAAAGTGTAACTGTTATCGATCATCCCTGAATTTATGCGGGGGGATGGGTTTGTCAGACCTATAGCGCTATAATCTAAACAGACGGCTTGATCAATGTTAATGATTGTACTGTGTCTTTTTGTTACAATCAAATGATAGAATGAGTAAATGATAGTATATAAAATGTTTAAACATGTTTCACCCCAAAATGTAAAACAGAAAAAGGGGCTATGTAAACTCACCTTAGTGCTAGAATGATGACCCTTGTTATATAAGTAAATGTGGCTCGTGTGTATCCAAATATCACCCTATTTCAAGGTAATAAATAAGTGTTTGGGAAAACTTAATAAGTCTAAGTTTTCTAGTCTAAAATGTGCTAGGGCTCCTAATTTGGGGATTAATAATTGATTATTTGAATAATTTAAATAAATAAAGAAATAATTAATGAAAATGTTTTCTAACCAACATTATCTAAAAGTAGTTGAATTATAATGTAATAAATGTAAAAATAATTTTTATAAAATTATTTTCTTAGTTAATGAATATTTATATATTAATAATTATTTGACAAAATATAGACTTAATATTTAAAAATATTAAAAAATTTAAATTTCGAATCAAAAATTTATATTTCTGATCTAAATGATTAATAATAATTTATGTGAAATTTTGATGCAAAAATAATAAAAAATGAATTTATTATGATTTATTTATGATTAAAATAACAAAAATCGATTAAAAATATTAAATAAATGATTTTTCAGAAATAAAAATCATTTCTGGAATGTTTACTGTTTTATAAGTTTAGGATAATTTTTGTGGAATTTTATAAAATCGTTTTGATATTTTTATAGAATTTTATAATTATAATTATAATAGAATAAACTTGTAATATTTATTATATATAATAAATAAAAGATTTTTGAAAAACTAAAAATTGTATGATAAACTTTTCTATTATAATGTCATAAAATAATTTTTGTAGGATTTAATAAACATTTTTAGTGTTTTAAAACTATTTTTAAAAATAATAGTGAATATATATAAGTATAAAGGGTTAAAAAAAAATGGTTTGCATATGCTAGGGATCGAACCCGGGCCTCTGGCCGCTTCGATGTTTATATCACAAGCCTAGACCATCTGGTCTAGACCCTGAGAACGATTAATCTAGGTTTGAATTAATTATATAGCCTTACAGATCTGTTTCAATAATTGGTTTTAAAAAAAACAGCATGTGGGACTCGAACCCAGGCATTAGGCCGGTTCGTGTCTTAACGAAAAGGAGCCATACCAACTGATCTACTGATTAGTTGGTGATAGATGTTGTTCTGTTTTAAATATATAACGAGGTCCGCAGATTGATTATCCCCAATTTAGATCGCACGAACCCTAGGATTTCTAATAATCAAAATTAACGAGCAATAATACGATTATTCATGGGGTTATTGCTGTTATGGTGCCGATAAACAAAACCAAACAAAAAAAATAGACTTACAAACTGTTTTTGATGACGAATTTGCCCGGTCAACCGTATAGTCAAACGCGAACAATTGGAGATTAAAGTGAGATTTTTAGAAGAAATTGAGAGTGGGGATAGAGTTATCGGCGATTTGTGACTGAGAATGAGGGCTCAATTTATACTATAACACACACGTATGATCGATTTGGTAAGTTTGACTCGTGTTCAAGATAATAACGCGTAATTGACTATGATATGGTATGTTTTAATTGTAATTGATGGCGTGTAGAAGACGCATATGAGCTGTCCATCAAAACACCTTCCATAACAGAGATTAAAACGCGGTATTATGGGATCAATCGAATGGGTCGATTATCCTTGACTTTCCTTGGTTGACTGGTTTAGTTTGGGAAAAGGGATAAGGTTAATCGGGTCTGAATTGTATCACAAAGTAGCAGCATGGCTCAGTGGTTAGTGTTGTGTGTGTGAGTTTGTTTGGACTCAGGTTCGAGTCCTGGTTCAAACGTTTATTTTTTAAAGCCTTTTTCATATATATGAACTATATTATTATATATATATTATGGTTATACTAGTTAATAACGTTTACGAATTTTTTTTTAAAACATACTAGGATGTCGAGATCCAAATATTTTATTAAAACATATATTGTTTTTGATTCATGTAAAAATTGTCCAAAAGAAAAAAAATTATACTAGGTAAAGTGGTGGTTTTTTTTATTAATTAAAAATTTGGGGGAAAAATATGCGATGTTACAGTAAATACCAGATTTCTCAGAAAAGATCTCAAACCTAGGACACAGTGTGTATCGGGAGATCACACAAGCAGTTAAATGACAAAGTACTAACTCTAAGTGATGTTCCTTACTGAGGTCATACATTATCTTCAAGTGCATCACAGATAAACTTATTTTTACAGTCACGAGAACTAAGCCTACTGACACATATCTTTTGGAGCCTAACCATTTCAGTTTTGGCCATACATGAGTCAGCCTTACACATTAGTAAAAATTCTTATCACTTCCCGTATGATGTAGCAATTCTCAAGATAAAGTACAATTATCCCCCTAAATTTGTGCATAAGGGAGATAAATGTACAAATTTACTCGATTTTATGTATAAAGCACACAACACGTTTTTTAATAACCAATTTAGTCATCGAAATGAAGGACCCTCAAGAGCGCCACAAGATCATTAAAACGAGGTCGACTTACTGGCTTTGTGAACAAATCCGCCACATTATTATCTGTGTGGACTTGTTCCATTGTGATCAACTGTTTATTATATGAATCCCTAATAAAATGAATTTTAATAGGAATATGTTTGGTTTTAGAGAAATAATCTAGATTTTAATGATTTGAATTGCAGCATCATTATCACAGTAAATAGGAATTTCACAAAATTCCAAACCGTAATCCAACAATTGATGTTACATCCAGATGTCACAAGAACAGCAAACTGATGTGGCAACATATTCAGCCTCCACATTTGACATGGAAACCGTTTGTTGCTTTTTGCAATGCCAAAAGATAAGCCTGTCCCTAAGATATTGACATCCCGTAGTGGTGGATTTCCCATAAATATCACAACCTACAAAATTGTTGTCAAAGAAAGCATATAATTCAAGAGAGAACCTCTAGGATACTAGTGACTGAGCCTACGTTTCCCTTTAAGGTGCCTGAAGATTCTTTTAATAGCAACAAGATGAGAAAGTTTAGGATTAGCCTGATAATGAGCACGTTGACAAACTGATAACATGATGTCAGGTCTACTTGCTGTCAAGTACATTAGTGACCCAATCATTGAGAAGTAAAAGGTCTGGTCAACGGCTTCCCCTTCTGAATTAGAGGATAACAGTGGTCGTTCAGCCATGGGAGTGTTAGCACTTTGAGATTTTGTTAACTGGAACTTGGTTAAAACATCCTCAACATATTTGCATTGATGAATGAGAATTGCCGTCTAGTTTTGTTTAACCTACAGCCCCAAGAAGAATTTCATCTCCACCAAAGAACTTATTTCAAATTTCTATCGAATCACCTTTCTAACCTCCTTACACAACTCTTCACTGGTCGAACCAAAAATAATATCATCTACATAAATTTTGATAGTACATCAGCTCCATCAAACGAGTCGTCACTGTATAAAAGAAAGGATATGATAGTACATTAGCTGCTTGACTGTCTCACTTAAAACAAAGTAGAAAATTTAGGCTGATAAGTGCGACTACAGCTCCATCATGTGATATAACAGTAGGCAAACTTACAACACGTACTCAGCCCATAATATGATATCAGCATAATGGACTGTGGTACATGTGGGTAACATAACATTGACGTATGATTTTGTGGTCTTAAATCGTGCATTGATAGATTGTCAAAATCAAAGGTTTCGGTCTTTATATTGTTGGTCTATCCTGGGGTAACCTGGTTGTCCTTCTGCTGCATCCAGATATATCCTGACCTAGGCACAACCACGATATCTTAAAAGAGCATAAAGAATCAAGAAAATGCCAAATCCCTCCATGCTGAAGGGCTAACTCAAAATGCCCCAAGCTAAAATACGTACCAAATGGTATTTGTCTTAACCACAGTTGAGATCACGCTGGTCACTTTGCTACATCCAGAAATATGCTAACCTGTACACCAGTATGTCTCATACCTTGTAAATCACATGGATACCAGCAATATACTCACCTGTTACAATGAAGCTTTGTGCATACCTTGATAACGGGGGTATGTCAAGTTGTGGACAAGCAGTATCCACAGTATAATACACTTAATTCGTACCAGAAAAGTGAGGCTTTGAAGATTTAAGTGTAAGTTTGTTTAACTGGATCAACATACTAGTAATTGCCTTAGACTGCAACTGTGCTTTTAATAATTTACTTTTAAGAGTACTAATGTGTGCATGAGTCATGTTCTAGCTGATATGATCCTTTCACCGGTGACCTCTCAACAAAAATAGAGTGTTTGTACTTTGAATTTATTTTATTTACTTTTATTTTATTTTCACTTTTCAAGTGTTTGTGTTTATTTTCTTTATTTATAAAATTCAAATATGACAAAAAGATTTTTTGTTTTGAACTTAAGGTCTTAACGCACCGATATGGTCATTCAATGGGAGTACTCGTAGTGTTTGGGAAAATGTCTTGTTTTCGAACCAACAAAAAATTTACCAAAAACCCAAGTCCTTGTTTTCAAAAACTTTCTAAGAAAACGACTGGGCACAAAAACATTGTTTAGCCCAGATCATTTAAAACGAAATTGGGCTCGGCCCAATCAAGAAAACGAACATGGGTAAAAACAAAGATGCCACCCTGGTTGGTATCTTCGCTCAAAGGCATCTTCGTGGGTTTGAGGGTATATAATGGCTCAACAAGTCAAAATTAGAATTCGTTTTAGGATCGTAATCACGAATCCTGATCTCACGAATACCAACCGTAGGGTGCGGAATCCCCTCCGATCGTGCAAAATGTTTCAGAAATAAATGTAAATGATTTTGACGAAAACAGATAACGAATCCCCGAGCAATTTCCATAACTTTACTCGTGTATTAGATCAAATATCAAAGATTACAGATCAAAACCTAGATCTAATACAGAGAATATCACACACACACAAACTGGGAAAAGCTCAAAATGATGACTAACTTTCAAAATAACTAACTTTTCCCTATTTATAGGCATCCACATTCGACCCCTTGCATAAGTCGAAGGGCTTGGTTCAACCCTTCGAGGGCTCGAACCTACAACCTAAAACTCTTATCATTTCATTCGACCCTTGTAGATTACATTCGACCACTCGACTGGTCGAATGAACATGTATATTATCAAACTCTTCTACATTTTGGTCGTTTCCTGATAATTTGAACCTCCGACATTCAGTACTGGATCACTAGCTGGGGAGATACATGAATAATGCACTTACAATCTCCCCATTGGACCTAGCTAGTGATGTACCAAATCAGAAAGTTATCAATTCTTCAAGTCTTGCATTTATCATCTTGAACGACTTGAAAACTTTCCATTTTCATGCACCTTTGCATTGAGGTTCTTGTCTATCTCTGCAGTAAGCTTTGAAATCTCAGACAGACTCAAGAAATCTTGGCTTTGTCATTTGTTGGTCCAGAGTTGAAGACAGAAAACAATTTTAAATTCTTCAATCTTCAATCATTTCTTTTACAACTTCATTTGGATGTAAGTTATTCTGGCAATCATGATGTTCAGGCTTGGCTCTGGTTCAATTACACGCTTTGTCGATGAGTCTTGATCAGTGCACCTGTTGTGTTTGATTCTGCAGAAAAATTTACTAAAAACTGCACAAACTACAACCGGCGTTAGACACGACAAAAATCTCGGAAGTACTCTTCACATTCCTTTTGACCCTCAGTAGTTCTCCCCCTGAACTATTAAACATTTTCAATATGCACCAGAAACATGAAATTTGCAATCTTTTTCAACTTTTAAGTATCTGAGCATTCATATTAAGTATCCCAACATCGGTTATCGAAAATAAAGTTGAAACAAAACATTTTGATTTTTAAAAGTTTATGCTAAAACACACCAAAAAATCTTTTTGAATTTTCAAATAGATTTGCATAAAAGTAAAGTAGACATATTTTTTGTGAATTTTCCGGTAAGAGGATCATATCAATATTGAAACAGTAAGTCAAAACTCTATTTGATCAATTTTCTGTTTTTGACACTGAGCAATCTACAACCATTACCCATATGTTTGTCCACTTAATCTCAAAATCATCATTCATTGTTCAGCACTTCAGATACATTATGGTAATATTAGATACTGAATAATCTATGGTCCCCGCACACGCGACACATTCCCGTATCAAGAATTGCGCAAAGCTTCATCGTAACGCATGATTATATTGTAGTTATCCGTTAGTTACAAGGTATAAGGCACAGAGGTGACATGTTAGCAAATTAATGCTTCAAAGAAACTTGTGCACTCTACCAGTGTGAGGATTAATATAATACATGATTTTCATCATCGTATTGATACAATGCATTAGATAATCTTTGATTATCATCACACATGTTAAGTTCCTCATTCGGTAACTTGAGGTTTTGGCTTTATTAGTTCTTTTAATAAGATACCTTGACTGAATCTAGGTCTGTAAATCAATACAGCAAAAGATCAGTTAGGCCATCCCCAGATAACTTTCAATATAACGACCCGAAACCTCTGATTTTGGCAATCTTTCAAACGAAATTTCGGTACTAAGACCATATGCCAACGAAACGTTAATCAACGTGATTATCAGTTATTGATTTTAAGTTTATATCACCATGCTGAACTTTAAACTTTGATTTCAAGCCTAACAATATATAATTGTAGTGGCTACTCAATGTTTAGCAAATTCATTTTGTTTTTAGAGTAGTGTGACAGTCCACTGATGCACTATCATCTCCTCTTTTTTCTCCAGGAAAATCATTTTTGATTTTCAATTTTTTATTTTGATTTTCAGAAATTTTCTCCCCCTAAAAATCTAAAAATAAGCATATTTTTGGATTTTTAAACTTTTGAAAAAAAAACAAAATAAAATGATATCCGATGCGGTTTACTCATTGAGTTTCAAAAACCATTTCGACTCAGATTACTTGACTCACTTTGTTCTTTCAAATAGTAAAAACCATTAACAAAGATAAGAGAGTTTAGAATAAAACGTTTTGTCGCATCTGTTGTAAAAATCCAACACCTGAGAGCAATTGCATGAGATTGCAATGTTTTCCGGCTTCACAGGTAGGAAACAGACGACAAACACTCTCCTCTCTGTTGAAATCAATGTTTTCTTTTTCAATATCCCTTCCTTGACATTCGCCTCTCCAATAAATTGCTTGTATACAGATGCTCCACTATCAACTATCAAAAGATAGCTAAAAGGTCCGTCTGGAACAACCTGCACACTTGTTAAACAATTAGCACGAGAGAGGTACCCATCCCTTTACAGTGATAGGTCATCCAAGGTCATCAATCCTCAGGATATCAATCCATTCTCCTTTAGAAAAATCAATTGGTTTTTCAATGGATTGACTTGAAGTAGAAATTGCTATTGATTTAGAAAGTGATTTGGGTTTCCAAACATGTTGAGAGTTTATTTTAGATTTTGTTGAAATCGTTTTGATTTTTGACTTTTCAGATTTCTTATTTGAAACCTGCTTCTGAACTTTGTTTGGAATCTTCTCAGACTTAACTGATGAAGACCCAGGTTTAGAGTTATTTTTAGGCTTAGCCTTAAAACTCCCCCTTACCTTAGCAAGCCTATCACAATCTTCAATTTTATTCAAGGAAATTTTGTTGCGATTTTCATACACAACAGACTATTTTCCCTTTTGTTTCTTGGTTTGTTTTGGGAAGACAGATCTTTTGACATTGCCTGAATTTTTAGCAACATTCACTTTGTCTTTTTCTGTTTAACATACGGACATGAAGCAACTAAATGCCCACACTCTCCGCAGTTATAACAAGACCTATATTCCACAAAATCATAATGATACCAATCATCCCAATACCAATAAGGACAATAAGCAGCAATATTTCCAACTTCACCACATTCAAAACAACTTCTCCATACAACAGACTCATGAGAATACTGTGGTGAGTTATTTCCCAATAACCATCAAATTGAGAGGTATATGAATAATAATAATAGTTATATGATCTAGATGAAAAATTTCTTGAATTCTTTTGATGAGAATTTTTCATCTGATCATTACCTTTCGATTTGTTTGGTTTTGGTCCTTTTACTTTAGAACCTCTTTTGTTCCCAGGCTGTTCCTTTTTATTCTCATGTTGGTTATGTGCCTTGTGTCCAAGGCTTGATACAAAACCACTATCGAGCCGAGGGTCTCACTGGAAGCAGCCTCTCTATTCCCACAGGGTAGAGGTAAGGCTGTCTACATCTTACCCTCCTCAGACCCTACCTTAGCTTTTGCTATTGGTGGGATTAACTGAGTATGATGATGATGATGAAATCAACATTATCAACATAGATACATTTAAGTAAAGTTTGTTCAATAAATCTTTGTTGAAAATCAGTTTGTCATGTCCTTCCAACATGTAGGATCCTTCAACTCTGTCAGGAAACTTGAATATGGGTTTTTCTTCAGATTCAGTTTCTGAAGTGACAACCACATTTTTATTTTTCACTTCAAGTTTTGATTTCACCTTAGAATCAAGATCAACAACACAAGGTGTTGTGATTTCCAACTCTGATGTGGAATTATTCTTTGAAATAGTGTTATGAAGTTCTGAAATCTCTTTCTTAAAAGATTCAATTTGATTCATAAAATGTCTTTCATTATTTGCCAAAATTTTATTTTCAATTTGAAATCTTTCAAGTTTATTTGTTAAGTTCTGTTAGTCCTCAAGAAGTTTCAGCACTTCATTTTTCAAGTTGACACACTCAGAACAGTTAGCACATTCAGATTTTGAATTTACCTCAACATCTGCATTATTACCATTTTCAGAAGTTGCATCAACATTTGATGTATCACTTTGTCTTGATTCACTCTGTTCTGAACTTGCATTAGAACTCAAATCACTCTTTGACAATTCACTTGAATCATCATTTTCTATTTGTTTGGCAAGACACACAACATTATTTTTAACACTTTCTCTTATCAGTTGGTTGCACAGCTGAAGCTATTATGTTTCCACAATAATTAACAATAGGTCGTTTAACAGATTGTTGAATTGTAGATGCAACAAGTTGTTCCCATGTTAGCTTTTGTTGTACAGCAGCTTTTATCTAATCTTCAGTTCTTGACATAAGATAATGACACAGATTTGTCATTTTCAACAATGATTATTTCAAAAATTTCCAAAAACAAGCTTATTTTCGAAATTTTTACACCTTAAAATTTGAAAAATATAGGCCAGAGAAACGTGGGATTGAACCAAGAAAATACAGTCTTATTCGACCTTTCAAAAGGGTCGAATGTAACTCAGAATTGGTTTGACCTCAAGAAAGTAAATCTTTGAAAATCAGATACCTGGTTTGACCTGATGAAATCTTCGTTCCACCTCCCGTAAGGTCGAATGAACTTGTAATGGTCGAATGAAAAACAATATACACTGAAAAATCTAGTTCGACCTAAAAACACACTGGTTCGACCTAAAATCAGTTGATTCGACCAAAATCACTCTAGGTTTGACCTATCGATGCTCTCATTCGACCTTTTCAGGTCTGTTCATCATCTTCAACCTCAAGAACACGAATCTGATCGGTTTTTGACAAAATTTTCACCAAATGTAATGAAATTCGATAGGTTTTGTTGGAATTGAATTTAGACAAACATTTGTGAAAGAATTTTTTAAAATAACATCAAATTCAACTCCAATTTAATCAAAAACCATCTTTTTATGAAAAGCTTCAAAATTTCTAGGGTTTTAATCTTAAAACCTGCATTCTAATCTGTTTTCATCAATTTAGATCAATTTGCAATCGTGAAATCGAGCCTATGCTCTGATACCAATTGAGAATTCGTTTTAGGATCGTAATCACGAACCGTGATCTAACGAATACCAATCGTAGGGTGCGGAACCCCCTCCGATCGTGCAAAATGATTCAGAAATAAACGTAAACGATCGTGACGAAAACAGATAACGAATTTGAGCAATTTCCATTACTTTACACGTGTATTAGATCAAATATCAAAGATTACAGATCAAAACATAGATCTAATACAGAGAATATCACACACACAAACTAGGAAAAGCTCAAAATTATGACTAACTCTCAAAATAACTAACTTTTCCATATTTATAGGCATCCACATTCGACCCCTTGCATAGGTTGAAGGGCTTGGTTCGACCCTTCGAGGGCTCGAACCTGCAACCTAAAACTCTTATCATTTCATTCGACCCTTGTAGATTTCATTCGACCACTAGACTGGTCGAATGAACATGTATATTATCAAACTCTTCTACATTTTGGTCGTTTCCTGATAATCTGAACCTCCGACATTCAGTACTGGATCACTAGCTGGGGACATACATGAATAATGCACTTACACAAAACTTGATCAAAAATTTTCCACCCACTCACACAACCAAACGAAGATACCACCCACATAATATTCCAATCGTATTTCTTCGATTTTGCTTTCAAAACAAGTATTAATCATCTTTTTGATCATGGATTCATGTTCTAAACTAAGATACACATATAATGATCTGTAAAACTTCGATTTTGGTCCATAAAATCACGAGTTTTGTAACACCCGCTTCACGGGGTCCTGCCCGCGTGCCTGTGGGTTATGGACCCCCAGCTAAAACTGGATCCCAAGGGGTGTCACATTTTGGATTATCAATACACAGAGTTCTGCATAGCGGAAGTCCTTTTTTTTCTTAATTTAAATCAAAAGCCAAGCTTTGTACAACAATCTAATCTATTACATCAATTTGTATCTATATACTAGTCTCTTCCTTAGTTTTTGTTAGCCGTTTCAGATGCCATCCAATACTCTTATCATCAATCCTGCATTTAATAGGCACCTAGGAAGTGTGCCCGAAAAATATTTGGGACTCAGTATAAAACTGCTGAGTTCATGAACCTTACAGTATTCATAATCACAGGTTCATCAACTATATCATCAAGCAGATATATCCATGGCAAACAGATAGGAACAGAGTAAGCACAATATGTTCACATAACCAGGCTAAGTATACAAACTCTACTTGCTAAATCAGATACATACAATCAGCCCTCAATCATCTTATAAGAATAGAGTAAGCACAGTATGTTCACATAACCAGGCTAAGTATACAAACTCTAATGGCTAAATCAGCTACATACAATCAGCCCTCAATCATCCTATCAATCATTGCCACATATCACAGATGCTAAATATAGCCGATTCTACAATTATTACCAATTCTAAAAGAACATCACATCCCGTTTAAAAAAATAAAAAGTTCAAAGGAACTCACCTGAATCAACTTTCCTCACAGCTTATGAACGCTTCTTACAACTCCAACTCCAATTTATGGGAACATATCTTCTAAATGGCATAGGATAATACCTCCTTACTAGCACTAGCACTCCATATCTCTTCCCACCAAATAATACTGAACTGTTTCTCAACAAGAGCCTCTCCACTACTGGTGTCATACTCTCGTTGTAAACAAGGTTTCAACACTTCTATTGTGACTTCATAAATATAAGTGAACTTTGTTATTTATGGATAGCTAAGTCGGCTACTAGAATTTGATAAATATATACAAAACTAGTGAAAATATATTCTTTCAAAGTTGGGTCATGAAAATATATTCAGTTTGCATTTTATGGTCTAATAATAAAGTGTTATGTGTATTATTAATTTGAGCACATGAGTACGTAATTGAGCACAGTTTCCTCTCTGCAAAATCTCTATTAACTCATAAATCTATTCTTTTTATTATTGTAAAAAAGAATGTTAGACATAATATTTGATTAATCCTAAGTTAGATTATTTAGTATGTTATTTGTATTATTATTGTATAACCTATAGTTGTGGCAGTTATTAGCGAACCATTGTGTCGGTTCATCAAGGGGTATGACACCCTTTCACTATGTATAAATAGGAACAAACCTATTCATTTGTAATTGATGTATCTTAGTGCAAATTCTCTCTAAATCCTATAATAAAGCAAAGAGCACGTCTATACCAACATTTACCTCATGTGAAACCATTGTGAAGGTGGCACCAGGAGAACCATCTAGCAAATAACTTTTGACTTCAGAAGATATGGCTACTTTTGGTCGATTAAGATAAGCCGGATAAATGTTTAAACTCTTTAAGTTGGCAAAAGGAGAAGGTTGGTGTGAGATTAGTTCCACAGATGAAGAAAGATGCTGTGAAAAATGCCAAAAAATTTATTATGCATACAAAAGGTAATAATTCAAGCAAAGGTATAAAAGCCTAATGTTGTACACATGCTTCCTAATAGCCATGGAAGTAGAGCACTCTCAATATTACGCCACACTCACGTGTTTTCTTTTTATTTGCACCAAGTTACGGATGAAGTTTATTCATCTCTACACATCACACGTGCACTAACTTTTTTATTATTATTATTATTATTATTATTATTATTATTTATTATTATTATTATTATTATTATTATTATTATTATTATTATTTCAGCTACTTCATTCGTTTTTCTAGCATACTTCTAGTATATAGTGTTTTAAAAGATAGGGATACACATTTGAGCTGAGCTTAATTTTTCTCTATGCTTTGACCTAACTTCTATTAAGAATGGAGTATGGTCAAATATATTATAATGTACTATATTATTACTCAACGGTCCTCCTATAAGACCAATTACTCATATGGATCTCGCATCATAGTCATGATATCCGTCACTTACTCACTTAACAATATATATAAAATATAACTTCATATTTCTCGCATTTATAACTATTAATTTAAAGTAAAGGTATTAATAGAATTTAATATCATGGCGTGTATACTCGTTTCTCTAATCGATTGTTTCTCAAAATTTGGGGTTGTTACATTCTACCCCCCTTAAAATAGGTTTCGTCCTCGAAACCTGTCAAATTATGAATATCTAAAGGTATGATATATTTATCTCGTCTTTACTTTCACATGAATATTTTTATCATACCATCACTTATCTTATTTTGTTATTTCGCAACTAATTCCTCTACGTTGTTAAACACATCTATTAAGCAATATAGACCTGTGAAATTTTTTATGGATTCTACATATCTCAAACAAACAAACTACTCGGCACACCACTTATTCTATACTACTACTAATAATAATCCTTCCTAGTTGAATTAAACTCTTACAGTAGATCGGGATTCTTCTGTTTTGTCAGACTTATTTAATTAACTTAGTTCAAGTGAACTTATCATTGTTTATTACTACTCTTTCATCTTCTGAAATACACAACTTTACCCTATGTTTCGACTTAACACATAATCCCCAATATTAATGCACTCCAGTCCTCATATTAAAGACAATTATTCGTTCGATTCCATTCTAGCTCTAGACCCAGTTTCACATCTATCAGTTCTAGCTCCTTACATAATTATTTTATTATCCCAACCTATTGAGACATATTACCCATTGTATCTTATGGATGTTGTCTCTTAACATCTCTTAGTGTCTCTTAACATTTCTTAGCTTTAATTCGCTTCTTATAGGAATAATTTCTTGAACCTGTCTTACCTTATAAATATTCAATCCCTGATTTACGGCACAACTCCATTCTACTTTTTAAAAAAACAAATCAATTTCAACTTGTGAGTCTCTTCAGGAATCACTTTCTTGAGTTAACAAGTTCCCAGGCTCCCTATTTATCCACAACACTTTTAGTTCCTTAGTCATTGCTATCCATAGTAAATTTGACTCATTGTTCTTCTCTTCTTTCATATTCCTTAGCGTCAATACCACTACAATTAACTTTGGATTATGGGTTTGGTAGTTCATCTCATGTTTTTAAAGTTGCCGCATAGGAGATACTATCACTTTTCCTATTTGCATCAAGACATGTTCTATACCAAGTATTGAGGTATCTAATTATACTACAAGGTCTATAACTTCTTTTGAAATGCTAGGACTAGAGCCTTTTGTCAATCTCTCATTTGCGCTGCCTAATGTTGAGATTGCTTAAGAAACTTACACGTGCATTTGGTTAACCCAACATCAATCCTGTACATTCTTAATTTTTCTAAGGTTAGTTCTTTGCGATTCAAATAAACTTGTAAGGATATTTTGTATCTTACCCGATCTAAAGGGAAAATTTGCTTCAAATGTCTTTCTTGATTCTACTAAATTGCTTCTAGATCGACTTCGAGTTTTGTTCAACTTTATTCTCAAGGCAGCAGGGGACATCCAATTTGTTTTAACTCCTTAATCGATTATCCGACTAATAAACATGGGCTATTCGATTTAGGTCTTACCTTGTTCTACCCCCTAGAAAACATTCTAGGATTTCATCAAATGTCATCATACATGCATATTCATCTATATCTATGCTATACAAAAATCCGTTGCCATGCCCTAAGATATATGCTCTTATAACCAGAATGTAAATACACGAATTACTAGCATAATCCTAAAGACCAACAATATTCTTATCCTCTTGCCTACTATATGTTGATATCAGTACAATATGATGTTTGCAAGATCATAGTAGTGCCATTCATTAACCTTCATACTGGCCAGGTATGAAAGCAATCTATGATACATACTATGATACCCAAAAGTACCATATGGTGCCTCTATCACACAAAATTCCGACATACCAATCGTATTCTATCTCATACTAGCATTCGGCTACCAAGACTGGCATTCTTATTTGGCTTACCAATTCCAGTTTAAGCCTAGATACTACTACAAGTACCTAAATCCCTTAAACTAAGGCTCTAATACCAAAATGTAACACCCGTTCACGGGTCCTGCCTGTGTGCCTGTGGGTTACGGGCCCCCAACTAAAACTGGATCCCAAGGGGTGTCACATTTTGGATTATCAATACATAGAGTTCTACACAGCGGAAGTCTTTTTTTTCTTAATTTAAATCAAAAGCCACGCTTTATACAACAATCTAATCTATTACATCAGTTTGTATCTATATGCTAGTCTCTTCCTTAGTTATTGTTAGCCGTTTCAGATGCCATCTAGTATTTTTATCATCAATCCTGCATATAATAGGCACCTAGAATGTGTGCCTGAAAAATATTTGGGACTCCGTATAAAACTGGTGAGTTCATGAACATGACAGTATTAAAAATCACAAGTTCATCGACTATAGCATCAAGCAGATATATGCATGGCAAACATATAGGAACAGAGTAAGCACAATAGGTTCACATAACCAGGCTAAGTATACAAACTCTACTGGCTAAATCAGATACATACAATCAGCCCTCAATCAATTTATAAGAACATAGTAAGCACACTATGTTCACATAACCAGGCTAAGTATACAAACTCTACTGCTAAATTAGATACATACAATCAGCCCTCAATCTTCCTATCAATCAGTGCCACATATCACAGAAGCTAATATAGTCGATTCTATAATTATTACCATTCAAAAGAACATCACATTCCCATTTAAAAAAAAAGTTCAGAGGAACTCACCTAAATAAACTTTCCTCACAGCTTATGAACGCTTCTTACAACTCCAACTCCAATTTATAGGAACAGATCTTCTAAGATGGCTTAGGATAATACCTCCTTACTAGCACAAGCACTCCCTTCTCTTCCCACCAAATAATACTGAACTGTTTCTTCAACAAGTGCCTATCCAATACTGGTGTCATACTCTCATTGAATAAACAAGGTTTCAGCACTTCTATTATGACTTCATAAATAAAGTGAACTTTGCTATTTATGGATGGCTAAGTCGGCAACTAGGATTTGATAAATATATACAAAATATAGACCATCACTGAATGATGAATGGTTTGATGCTTCTCAAGCCCCACAACAACAACCTGCAGCAGTTCAA
>JAUTDX010005220.1:0-24173 GCA_030844895.1 Ambrosia x helenae | reverse complement strand
TGCTACAACCACTTGTACCCACATACCCACAAGCCCGCTAGATTTTCCCTTCTTTTTCTATATATAGAAAAAGAAATAAAGTGCTTGTCTTGCTGACGTCATTCAAACACCATAACCTTCTTCCCTCCAACGGTGATATAGGCATCCAGATCTTGCAGATCAAAGAAGCTTCACAAATTCCTCCTTTCATTATTTTACTCTCTCTCTCTCTCTCTCTCACACACACACATATACAATTGCTATAATCTTAATGAGTAATGACACTAGAGAAGAAGAAAACAAACCCAGATAACATGAACCGGTTGAGCAAACTACAAAACATAAACCACACAACCCAAATTACCAAACACTATGAGACTCCTTTTCATCTTATCTTTTTTAACCTTACTCTCAGCCCAACCCACTAGAAGAATCCTCCACCAACCCTTTTTCCGGTCAGCTCCGAAACCACCACCAGACACCCAACTCCCACCACCAGCCACCCAATTCCCACCACCCACACCACCACCCCCCTGACCAACCTTTCTTCAATGAAAACCCAAATGGGCCCACTCCAGATCAGGCCCAATACTACAACCACCACCGACACCCACCCCCACACTCATCCCCAAGCCCACCACTCGTCAGCTCCGACACAACCACCACACACAAACACCACCAACGTACCATCACACCCTATTGCCCCACAACCGCCGACCAAACCCGCTAAAAAAATAGCGGTTGCAATATCAGTGGGCTTGTAACACTTGGTATGCTATCAGCATTTAGCATTTATGTCTACAAACATAAGTCCAAACACGCTAACGACACACAAAAGCTAGTGGGTAGACATAACAATAACGAGGATAATAATAATAATATTCCACCGTCTACTTTTCTCTACATTGGCACCGTCGACCCACCAAGATCTGTAACAGAGCCCACTAACGGCCAACCGATTACTTCACCTTATCATAAACTGGGCTCGGTTAAAAGCATCAGACCAAGACCGTTACAGACCTAGCCCTGATCTTCAACCATTACCACCGTTGAACAAACCACAACCACCTCCAGCCATCACTTCGCCACCAGCAATGTCGTCTGATTCAGATGAAGAAGAGGGAATGACTATTATACCCCTCATGGATCAAATGCTAGTACTGAGGATGCTAAATCAATCGAATTCTAATAATTCGAATTATAGAAATCGAAACGGGTTTGATTCGTGTAATAATAATAGTAATAGTAATAGTAATGGTAATATGGTAATAGTAATAGTTGTCGATCTATGATTCAGCAAAGAATTGAGCCACATTCGAAAAGAAACATCACCAAGGTCACGTCTTTCGGTTTCGTCTTCACCAGATACGAAACATACTGCTACGCAGTCTATGGAGTATACTCAGCCATTGGCAATAACATACGGGACCAAGAGAACACAATTTGCAGCACCACCTGCACCCGATATGACACGGTTGCATTACTGCGACTAATCAGTCTCCAAAAAGGCCTAAATTAGTTTCTCCACCGCCACCACCACCGCCCCACCGCCTCCACCGCTGCCAGCACAGCAGAAGATGAATGGGGGTTTATCCGGTGAAACCGGCTAGTATGCAGCAAGTGGCATTTGCAGGAGTCAAGGAGTTTGAGTCCTAAAGTGATCAATGGGATTGTAAAGGAGAAGCCAGTGGAGGAAGTTTGCAGCAATGGTGTTGAAGGTGATGATGCAGATGGGTCGTAAACGAAGCTGAAGCCTTTACATTGGGATAAAGTACGAGCGACTTCGGATAGAGCGACTGTTTGGGATCAGTTAAAATCAAGCTCCTTTCAGTAAGTATACATACATAGATACAGTAGAAACACTTCATTTTCAGTTAAAAGATTAATGTGTAATGTGTGTGATAATTGATAAATCCCTTTTGTGTGTAGGTTGAATGAGGACATGATGGAATCGCTTTTTGGATGCAACTCGGGTGGTCCAGTGAAAAAAGAAGAGCCGCGTAGATCGGTTCTGCCTCCAGTTGTAAAGGAAAACAGAGTTTGGATCCAAAGAAGTCACAAACATAGCCATTTTACTAAGGGCATTGAATGTGACTAGGGATGAAGTCTCTGATGCACTTCTAGATGGTATTTATTCATAAATTTTAGAGCTTTTATAAGTTTTGGTTTTTAGTTTAACGAGTTTAAGTGTATGCTGTATAATAGGAAATCCGGAAGGGTTGGGTGCCGAGCTTTTAGAAACACTGGTAAAGATGGCTCCACTAAAGAAGAGGAGATCAAACTTAGAGATTATAAAGGTGATGTGTCGAAATGGGTTCTGCAGAGCGGTTTCTAAAGGCAATACTTGATATATACGTTTGCGTTCAAAAGAGTTGAAGCCATGCTTTACAGAGCAAACTTTGAAACAGAAGTCAAAATACCTTAGGACGTCGTTTTTAACGCTAGAGGTATTTTCATATTTTCTAACATGTTTCATGATAAGATACTTTTATGTGTTAGCTTATTATGTACAAATTTCTATCAGGAAGCAAGCGAGGAGCTGAAGAACAGTCGTCTATTCCTTAGCTTCTAGAAGCTGTTTTGAGAACGGGTAACCGGATGAATGTTTGGTACTAAATCGCGGTGTGAAAGCTACAGCTTTTAAGCTTGACACGCTTTTGAAACTGGTTGATATAAAAGGAACAGATGGCAAAACGACGTTACTTCACTTTGTAGTTCAAGAGATTATCAGATCAGAAGGCTCAGATCACGATGTAAAAACAACGGTTTGAAGAATCAAGGGTTGCAAGTTGTTGGCGGATTGAGTAGAGAATTAAGTAATGTTAAAAAAGCAGCAGGAATGGATTCAGACGTTTTAAGTGGGTATGTAACAAAGCTTGAAATGGGGCTGCAGAAGATTAGAATATCTGGTCACGAGAAGCCCGATATGCAAAGGAAACTTCTTTGAGTCGATGAAAAATTTTTTTTAAAGAAGCCGAAAATAGAAATTGCAAAAATCAAGATTGATGAAAGAAGGCTGTTAGCTACTGTGAGAGACGTGACTGAGTATTTCCATGGTGACACTGCACGAGAAGGGGCCACAACCGTTCAGAATATTTATGATCGTAAGGGATTTTCTAGGGATATTGGACCGGTTTGCAAGGAGGTCAGTCAAATGCAGGATAGAACCTGATGGGTTCGGCAAGATCATTCAGGATCGCTCCAACTGTATCTTTACCAGTTTTGGAAAGATATAACGCGCATCATACTATGAGTTCAGATGACGAAAGCACATATTCTTCTCCATGAATGGGCTCAACTTTGTTACAAGACCGAAATGGCGAAATGCATCTTGTACAAAAATAGATGTGTATTGTTATTTTGAGCATAGTTCAAATGAAGATCATGGGATTAAAGTCCAAATGGTCAACAAGATGGAGAGAATGATGACAATGATGATGGATTAAAGGACCACAAGAAGGTGGTGAAGGTTTTGGCATATCTCATGGATCTTTTAACGTGGTATAGAATACATACTGATAATTGAAGTAATCTTATTTGCTTGTATACATTCATGAAAGAAAATAAATGTTTATTAAGGGTATTTGTAGTTTAGTAGAGCATTTATTTTTTCTTCACATGGAATTCTTTAACTTCATACTAATTCTATTTCACTTCAGTGGTGTCACTGTACTAACGGTCTGTTTCTGATTGAATCTTGTCCCTTGAATACCTCTAAAGATCAATTAATCACTTCCACTAATAACAAAATAAGGACATCAAAATTAGGGTCATATTTTGACACAACTCTGAATGTAGTCTAAGTATTGATGGTTGTGATAGACCAGGTGTAGTGCAGCGCTAAGTTGGGCGTTTTTTTTTATTTTCGCGCCCCCCACACCGTTAAGGGGGCTCTTAGTTTCAGAAATGGTTGATGGCGTGATGATAATAGCGCTGGAAGGATTTTGAATGTCCAATATATTGTTTCCACGTGTTTCTTGGTCTTGGCAGGAAGAAGAAGAGGGAGGGAGGGAGGGAGAGACGAGAGAGAGAGACGAGGCTGCTGGTTGTGCTTTGTTTCTATTTTTTTTAAATTAGCGCCCTTTTTTCTTCCCTTCCACTACACCCCATTTTGAATTAACACCCCATGTTGACTCAGCTGCCACGTGGTCCAATCACAGAGGGAGGTCATAAGTTTTTCTCCTCTCCACTACACATGGTCTTATGTGTTGTGTAGTAAATAGTACAAGCCTAGCAAAACTAGGGGGTGACGGGTCGTCAGAACGGGCCAATATGAAAAGGTTCAAATGATCAGTTCAAAACGGGTTTTGAGTTTTTGACCAATGTAGGTTCGGGTTAAAGCGGACATTTTTGGAAAAGAGTTTCGAATGACCAGACTTAAAAAAAATAGCAGCGTAAACCTCGAAACGAAATTTCATCAGCATCAAGGAATTCTTTTCAAACCATAAACTCAGGATGTTTTTCAAACAATCTATTGTAGCGATGCTAAGATGGTTTTTCGGCTTAATTTGTTAGCCAATTGCACATAAAAAATACGCTCAAATCATACACATTACAAGGTGAAAATTTTGGGGATTTATGAATCAAAACTTGTTAAAATCATCAATTGTCCAATTTCAACTGTTAATGTTTAAATTATGATTGTAACTTCAAAATCCTAGTAAAAGTTCTTCATAGAAAAAAATATATACATAGAATTAACTAATTTATAAAAAATGGGGTTTAAACCAAATGATTAACATTTGGCAAGAAAAAGTTTTTAGAGCAAAAAAAACAAAAAAAAAAAAAAGAAGAAAGATATTGGTCAGTCAAACCAAAAAAAAAAAGCATTATCTAAAGTTGTAAACAAGTAGAAGGTAGTGAGTTAGTGGGGGAGATGGACGATGTGGCGAGTTAATGGAGATGAGAGGGACCGAGCACATTAAGCTTTTGGGTTCTTTTTATTATAAGTTAAAAAACAACCCGTTACTTTTTATCTCTCAGCCCATCATGACCCGTCAATTTTTCTTTTTAATTCAGATCTGTCCATCTTTTTTAACCCACTGTGAAAAAAGCTAGATAACCCAAGCAACCCTTAACTCCAAAGTAACACATATGTATACCTTTGGGTCAAGATTCTCAGGCTCAGTAAATAGTTATCATATCAAGTTTAGACTTAAGATCCTAAAAGTTGTATCATTCATTACAAAAGTAAAAGAAAAACTCCTTTTTTTAGGATAAATGTTTAATTTCTTGATGAGGCTAATAATAAGAAAACAAAAGCTTCTTAATGGAGCTCAAAGGAATGCCATAATTTTCCCACTTTAAACTTCCAACTGTAGCAACAGAATATAGGGTTTTGCGGCTGAGGTACACTCTTTCAGGGGTTTAATTCTAAACAGTAGGGCTGGCATAACAAGTTACACGAACCTGTTAAGACACAAACTTGTAAACACGAACACAACACAACACAACACGAAATCTAATCATGTCATTTTTTACAAACACGAACACGAACATGTGTATTACATGCATTTTAACACGATAAGGAACACCTAGTAAACCAGGTTAACACGATAAGACATGACAAGACACGACAAGAAACACGATAAGACCTGTCAAGACACGAACACGAAACATGTAAACACGAACAAAACACGAAAATAAACATGTCTTAACGTCTCGACCTGTTATTGACACGAAACCTGTTAAGACCAAACATGAAACCTGTTAAAATCGTGTAGGTTCGTGTGAGGTTATCGTGTTCGTGTCTGAATTGCCAGCACTACTAAACAGTGCTCATTGGACCTAAAGATGCATAAACGGGCCGGCCCATATGTTGAGTCAGACTCAAAACAAAAACCCAGTCTCTTGTTGAGCCCAAAGTTGCATATTATTTTCTGTCAGCCCGACATTTTGGTCCTCTTAGGCCCTTGTCTTTTTAGCCCACTACATAAAAAGTTCTTCTTCTTCTTCTTCTTTTTTTTTTTTTTTAATAAAAACTGTCAAACCAACTAACCAAATATGGATTAAAAGTGTTCAACATCCTCAATGTTTCGTCACCGTCTTGATTCATGAAAGATTTTAATGTACAATCAAAGCAAGAACAATAAATAAGCTATACATTTGTTCTTGTGTATGATCATAGATATAAATGACAACAGTTGTGAATTTTATTCTATTACTATGGGCTATGGTTGTTGCTCATCCTCGTCCTCATGATAGTGCCAACGTGAAATATGGAGCTCCAGTGATGCTCTTCGTTCTCATTATTTTCCTCACCAATATTTTCCACTTCATCTCGTCCTTGTTCTTTTTCTTCTTCTTCTTTTCCTTCATCATCTTTTGCTTAAGCCGCCTGCTTTCAAACAATTTTCCAAATAACTAAACGCTATTTATACAACTACGGTATTATAACTCATTAAACATATTTACGCGACGTACTTGCATAAAGGAACCCTGCAAACATCAGAATCAGCACATATTCGAGAATGTAACTCCAAAAGCTGCTTCATTCTTTTGCAATGAGGGCAGCCGCCAAGTACTCTCAACTTGCATCCACAAAAATGTTGAAGAACGGATTCAAGCCCTTTGTTAGCCTCATACCTGCAAGGCTCTTGATCTTGTTCACCTATTGGCCTACGACGATCTCTGCATATATGGACAAGTGCTTCCATCGCCTCATAGAGTTCTAAATAAACTTTCCTCTCATTCATCTTTCTCATCTTCTCTTTTTGTCTCTAAATAGCCAAAAATGTTAGATAATTAATTAAACAAGACATCAAGAAATGAAATTGATCAAAGGTACAATATTAATGTATATATGCTTACATGGTTTTCAAACCTTAAAGATTCAATAAGCTTCTTTTCAATATGTGGATGACTTGCTCTCATGGCCTTCCATCCTGCAGAGGAAAATGCTGCTTTGAAGCACACTAGAACAAAGCGCTGGCAAATGATACTTAGTCGAGGAGCGTCACATAGCACTGCTAGCTGAAATACATCTACCACATTTTCCATGTTCAGCAATTTGTGTTCAAGTTGATACTCGCACTCTTGTTTCAGTTGAGGTACTGCGAAAGCATGGGATAGCACCAAAAGGGATAGTATATGTTCCTCCATTTCTGTTTCTTGATAGCTACATCAAGATAATGAAAGAAACATAAACCATAAGGCATAAACATAAGGCATACACTACATATAGAAGCTGTAAGTTGTAATAGACACTTGAAAGAGTTGCTAACTAGTCATGTATACCATGAAGAGTACAAGAACCGAGTAAAAATGCGAACAGCCTCTGACGGGACTCCATTAATAGAAATGTGATGCTTGCATGTCGAGTTCATAAACATGCTTTTGAATACAGGAGAGGCAATACCCTGTTGAGTAAAAGGATCAAATCAATCAAGGTGATCTATACTTTACAAGAATAAGGGGGTGTTTGGGAGTGATTATTCAAAACAGATTACGCGTTTTGAAAAAGCAGGGGCAGAGCTGCTTATAGATTATTGCGTTTTGGTAGCTTAAAGAATTGATTATCTGCATTTTCAAAACGCAATCCCAAACACTAAAAACTAATTATCTGCGTTTTCAAAACGCAATAATCTAAAAATCAGATTCAAAAAGCAATCCCAAACACCCTCTAAGTAAAGTTAGGATATTCCTATTTTATAATTTATAGCATAGTTATCAATGACGCTAGGCGCAGTCAATGCACATAGGCCTCGGCTCGAACAAAAAAGCGCACTTAAATGAAAAAACAATAAATATATTTTGTAAATAATACTATTCTTCAAATAAAATAAACAAAAGCTATTATATATAACATTTAATATCATCTAATTAATACCAAAAGTTCTGAAATAGTGAAGATTCAAATGTAATTTCAAAACTTGAAAGTTCTAAAGTTTTAAAAATTCTAAATCAAATCAAAACTCTTGATGAAAGTTGCTTAAATCGGTATTGTGGAAGCTTATATTGTAGAGAAGATCAATAACTCTGCATTAGATAATAATAAAAATTAATAAATCGTTATTTAGTGTGTCTGGAGAGTCGAAGTGAGAGCCTAGGAACCAGAATCGCAATTAAAGGGTGTCGTTTGGTAAAAGAGGGCCAAGGCGCATATGAAGCGAGGGCTTTTAATAACTATGATTTATAGAATAACTGGACTTACAAGAATACTAGCATGTGCATGGATGATGGTATCGCTATCCGTATGAATCTCAACATCTGCCTTGTAACCTTCATCAAAAAGACGGTCCCATGATTCCCTCACTTGAGAGATAGAACAATTTCTTCCTGTCAATGTTGGCCTGTTTTTGTCAAGACTGCAACATTTCCTATGATTAACGATTGCCGACGTTGATGGACCAGATAATGGAGGAGGAACCGGTTCAACTTTGTTGGCGATCAATGGATCTTCTTCATGAATATTTTCCATAACTTTGTCTTCCTCTTATTTTAACCGTTCCCCTATCAAATGATCAATGCTTAACAATAAAATGCAATAAACAATCATAAACTCTACGTTCACAAATACAATCATGTAGAAATGAACCTGAACGTATTATACGCCATGTAGCCTAGCTTAGTTGATGAATTAATCAAATAACATATGACAATGAAATAAAATGTATGCACATATTGAACATAGATCGCGCAATTTAAATCTAACAAACGCGTTACCTGATACTAAAGGATTGGAAAACGATGGAGGATTAATTATCGAAAGAAATATATATGAAGGTGGCTTCGTTAGCGTAAATCAAATTCACTGAAGCCTAAACCAACATTAATCTATGCATGCATGGGTTTTAACAATGCACATATATTACGAAGGAAATGTAATTCAATGTGTCAATATATCCACGTCAGCACCACCAATTCAGCCTTTGTTGTCCGCCACCAATCACCGTCGTTAACCTGTAATGAGGGGTCGATTGGTGGTGGATTCCTAGGCTAATTAACGAGGACTCAGGAGAAGATAATGATGGAACGAATGAAAACGTTTAAAACCGTTTAGGGAAACAAATGAGTAATTTACAGAAATAGTCCTTAGATTAATGCGTAGTAACGTTTTTGGTAGATTTAAACAATGGACGAAAATAAATTATTATCACATAAATTTTTGTTTCAGAATCAAACTTAGCAAGTAGCAATCGCTATATGTGCCCTGTCACACTGATAACATGCGATTTTTTTTCCTTTCTAGTGCTACAGTATGAATTATATATTTGTGCAAGTAGGGTGTGTCAAAAACCACTTTTTGCAAATGGTGAACCCACAAGTTCAACTTGCGGATTTATAAGGTGACTTGGACAACGAAAATGCATCCCTACTTGCTGACTGGGCTCGACCTTTGGACGTGGTAGGTGTGTTGGATAGAAACCGCAAGCTAAGCTTGCGGGTTAACAAGGACTTCTGACAAAGTACAAAGCATGCATGGTTGTTTACTATGTGTGCATATCAGAAACCACAACTTGAAGTTGCGGGTTTAACAGGGATTCACCATGTGTCATCTCCCTGCAAACAAGAAGTGAAACTTTGTAGACGGCCTGTTATTGAGATCGAAGAAACGAGTGAAATAATTGAGGCTTGTGTCAAATCTAATCACAAGTTTGTTTGGATGCCTGCCTTTTAACTGTGTGCATAGTAAACGAATGCATGCTTATGCATGCTTTGATTATAAAACATTGATGAACACATGCATAAATTTACAATTGAAACAAACGAATGTGAAAGAAACTCCACTTCTGAAACTCTAATTTTCAAAAATCCATTTCTCAAAACTCCAATTCTCAAACTCCAAACTAATCGTATAAAAACATGGCATATCTAAACCTGGTCCTCGTAATAATGTACTTCTATGGTGCCAACCACAACTTCGTTCTGCAATGTTATTTGAAGGAAACGACGGCCAACCCCCATAACTTGATGTTAGGCGCCGGGGGGGGGGGGGGGGCATCATTTTGGCGGGAAATTAGCAATAATTCGTAAGATCAAAAGGATTCTCGACTGTGGGGTTCTCGACTGTGGATACCGCCTTCTTGACCGCGAGTTGATAACGACCCTTGTTGAAAGATGGCATCTAGAGACCCACACGTTTCACTTACATTTGGTGAAACGACAGTGACGTTAAAAGACGTTAACGTCCTAATGGGCCTGCGCATTAATGGTACAACAGTGGTAGCACCAGAATCCAAGTTCTCCCCCGAGGCACGGTTACAATTAGTGGGAGATATGTTGGGTATAATAGGTGACAATTGTATGTTGCACGAAAACACTATTCCGACTTGTTCTAAAAATTTCGAAGCCGTTGTCCGCTGACGCGAGCGATCTCGAGATCACACAACGTGCACGTTGTGTGATATTAATTATGCTGGGATGTTCCCTGTTTTGTGACACCAACAACGGTTATGCGCCGTTGTTATTTTTACCACATTTACAAGATTTCGATGAATGTGGGAATTTGAGTTGGGGGAGTGCTGTGTTGGCATGTCTGTATCGCAACTTGTGCAAAGCAACAGTAGGGACCGATAAAACATGTTCTGACACCCACCGAATTTCCAAGTCAAATCCGTACACTTGATAGACGAGTCTTTACTTTATCACGTGTTATTTTATTCATGCATATATGTTTGTTTAGCTTATACATGAAAAACAACATGATGATCAAGAACTCAATATTCAATAAATCAAGAAAGTCGTGAAGTTCACATGTATGTATATATAATTAGTTCCAATATATATATAAAACCCTAAGACTACATTTCATGTGTGTGTATACATGCATCTGTATATTAGACATGGGAATCTAGTAATTAGATCTACAAAATCCCAAGCATGCATCTATTCTAAGTCAAATCAATTGGATAATATTTCACTAATAAGGAAAACTAAACTTAACCCACCTTAACCCTGTATCAAGATCACCGTTCGGTGATCTAAAATAGTACCACATGCTGTTTGTATTTTCATACCTAAGACGTGGCATAATGAGTTCCATATGTGAGACTTGGAAACCTTGGGCTGTAAGGAAGTACACATAGGTTATCCTGCTATCGTCATATGTCCTATTTGGCGTCGCCGAAATCGGGTTACATAGAGTTCATTCACCGAGTCAACTACAAAGGAGGATTCGTTTACCGATCTTATCTTCCATGTTGATGGATAAACAAAATTCGGGAATACAAATTCTTTGTTTTCAACCTCCATTTTCAGTGGTGTGATGTTAAAAAGAATGTCCGTGACTATATATTATTTGTGAAGCAGGTACATCCGCAATCTCCAATTGCGGGTTTGATTTAGGGTGTAAACGAGCCTAGATACTCGAGCTCGGCTAAAAAAAAAAACTCAAAACGAGCGGAGCCTAACCAAGCTCGAGCCCGAACCCAAGCTTAAAAACAAGCTGGTTTAGTCAACGAGCTCGAGCCGATCTTCGGTTTTCGAGCTCGAGCCGGTTAGCGAGCCTTAACGAGCCTACTATATATATAAAATAATATTTATAATTAACACTAATTAATAAATAAATAATAAACGAGCCGACCTTAAGCTTGGAAAAAATAACTATGAGCCGAGCTCGAGTTTTCATAACCTAAACGAGCTCGGGCTCAGGCTCAAGTCGTTTACACCCTATTGAGGGGCCAATGTTGACCTAAGTACTTTGAATATTGGTGGGAGGTTTTCTTTAACTTTATAACACTTATGGATGTTTGTTGGATTTTATGTCTATTTTTTTCATTTTTATTTAAGCAAAATGATTTTTATCGCCATTATGATTTGATGTAGTGCTACATTCGCTAGTTATATAGGGTTATGTAAATATTGAAGAGCTAATTAGAATGATTTTTATGTGTAAGTCATCACAAGTTTTAATTTCAACTTTTCACAAATTATATATAGAGTTACGTACGTACACGGATAGTTAGTCTCTAAGTATAATAAACTATACAAATAGTCCTGCAATTTGTAACACCTTATAAACATATCTAAAACCACAATTAAAAAAAATAACAAAACACATGTATAAAGTATTTGCCAAACAAAATAAAGCATATTTTATGTCTACATAAATGCATAAAATCAGAGTAAATCATACTTTAAAATAGCCATCGATTGAGGACCCATTTTAATAGAAAAAAAAACGTAAATGCAAAAAAAAAAAAAAAAAAAAAAAAAAAAAAAAACAGAGGAGCGTAGGTAAGGTGGTGTACCAGTGAGCCCCATATTAACACGTGAAACCGCTCCCAACTAATCATCTTCAATTCTTCATCATTCATATCTTGCTCACGTGCTTCATAATATATATCATACATACTCATTCTCATTTTATTTTATTATATATAAGTCATTCGTTTTCCTTCACCCGTTACTTATCCGTCACTGACTTAAAACTTTTGTATGTGCTCGACCTGTGAGTACCCACGTTCACAAGTTACATATATCGAATGCGACCTAAGGTCCTAAAGAGTTTCCGTCTACACGTAAAGACATATTAAACCTTATTCGTATCGATCTACCCAAAACCCATTATTAGTACGATACAAAATTAAAACAAAAAAACTAAATATATGGTTGATGACGGGATACTAGGGACTGGCATCGGATATAAATGTGTTGGATATTTGCGATGAACATAATTATGTCATGTCTTTAATCCTATGACAAATACATTCTCCCCCACCCTTTCTTGTCATGTTTCTTTTTATACCAACATGGCAACATGTGTGTGTATATATATATATATATTTTGTTAATGTAGCATCACTAATTTCGTCATTTTTGTGTTATGTGGCTCACGACCTGATTAATAACCCAATAGAGGATTCGGTTAACAAGGCTTGAGGGTTGCATGCATGGGTGCACATGAACATGGGGTTTGACAAACAAACGGCACTTTTCCATTTTGTTACTTAGTCTTTATTAGTTCCTATAATAAAGGAGGTGGGGATGCCCATTATCCTAGTTAATCTCCATTTTAGTAGTGAAGATCCAAAAAGTGGCCGAACCTGAAGTGCGGTATCAGGTATGGCCGAGGGAACTGGATTTGAACTGTCTTTAACCTGAGCTAAAGCCTGCACAAGTCAACAAACCGTTAGGCTCGTTACAGAGGAGGAGGGAGGGCCTCTCTGTAACCACCCTCCGGCGTGAGGATAAGTATTTATTTAGTGAGAGAAAGTAGAGAGAGAAAGTGTGGTACGGAGTGAGAGCATTCGTGTGTTTTTTGTACTTTAATGAGGGTATTTATAGTGGTCAATCAAGGCTTTGTACTATACTTCGGACTAGCATTGTACTATCCTTCGGACTGTGTTGACCTGCGGCCGAGTACTGTACTTACCCACGGTGATGGTGCTCTGTTTCGTCCAGAGCTTAGTCCGTGCCTTGACACATTGAGCTGCGGTATAATTGCTTATACCTCTTCATGTCTTCCCAAGTCCTTAAGTTACTGGTAACTTGTTGGACTTTAGCACGACTTAGGAGGCACGTGTCCACTAGCTGCGGTATAATTGCTTATACCTCTTCATGTCTTCCCAAGTCCTTAAGTTACTGGTAACTTGTTGGACTTTAGTATGACTAAGAGGCACGTGTCCGTTAGCCGCGGTATAGTTGCTCATACCTCCTCATGTCTTTCGGAGTGCCGTGGGTTTTGTACACGTGTTAGTGCCAGCTGTGTTCTTGAGGGCGTATGTAATGTGCTTACGACACGTGGATGGTCTTTTGGCCACATGATGGTCAGTTGACATGATGGCGGTTGATTTATCGAGGCAATCTGGACCGCTCATTCCATCTGACCGTTGATTTCCCCCGATTGATCTCAACGGTTCAATCGTTTCCTTATAAAACCTTCTTTTTACTCATTTCTCTTTACTTTTTACTGTTTCCTCTTTCACTTACCCACTTTACCTTCTTCCGAAGCACTGTAAATCTTGCCTTTGTGCACCGTTCAAGTCCCGTTTAAGCTTTTCTTTAAGGTGCGTTTGTCCTTTTCCATTCCTTCTTCCTTTTTCTCTGTTTTTATTTCAAAGATGGTAAAGGATGACATGGGCATTACTCACTCGAGTCTTACGGCTGAGAAGCTTTCTCAGTTCATAGACGAGTATGCCATACCTCGGGACTTGAACCCAGTGTTACCAGGCCCGAATGACGTCATTCATCCCTTTCCTGCCGGGAAGTTTGGCTTTTACACTCGCGTCTGCGATTTTGCCAACTACCGGGTCCCCTTCACGAAATTTCTGATGAAGGTTATGAGGTTTCACGGTGTGCACATTTCTCAGGTGAATCCCTTCGGTCTCAGCCGAGTGAATCACTTTGAATTGTCCTGCCGTGCCTTAGAGAAGGGGGCGGATTTGAATGTGTTTCGGTGCTTTTATAAGTTGAACAAGATAGGTAGTTGGTATACTTTTGAAAAGCGTCGGTCTCTGGAGAGTTGTCATGACTACCAGACAACCAGTCTGAAGAACTGGAAAAACAAATTCTTTTTCTTGGACGACCGGTGCTTGCCCAAGGACATGGTCTGGTGTGAAAGGTTCGAGTCTTCTGAATGGGAGTTACCTCAGGGGTTTCGGTATAACCGGACCCTATACGTGTCCTTAGCCGAGAATAAGACTAATATTCAGAAGTACCCGGAGCATGTGCTCTGCCTCGGTGGTGTTAGCATGAACTGGAGCTTAGATGACCGATGGCCTGTGGTGCGGTATAACGGAGTGGGTGAGTGGAGGAGCCATGCCTTTTAGAATACTTCCCCTTGTTTTTGCTTTATCTATTTTTTACTAACTCCCTGTTATGTTTGTTGTAGAGATGTCGCTGCTTGACTGCCTGAAGCTGGCCCGCTTTGATGACGCGGCTCTGGAGTTTACAAGTGAAAATTTGGGCAACACCAAGCCCTTAGTTGAACAGATGCAAAAGTCTCACCAGCCTATTATTCCTGTTGAAAATCCTGAGGCTGGTGCGAGCGGGGCTGGTGGTGAAGGTCTGACCACGGGAGTTGTTACAGAGGTTGCTCAACAGACTGGGGATGTGCCTGTCTCTTCTGCCGAGACGTTGCCTCTTAATCCTCCTCCTATTTCAGCTGTTCAAATGCCGCAATCTATGGGCCATGCTTCTCAATCTTCTGAACCGAGCCAAGTCTCGAAGCCTTCTTCCAGAGATGTTTCCGGCGATACTGCCGCGTCCCGGGGGTCTCGTAAGAGAAAATCTTCTAAGGGTTCTACCCCCGAAAACACCAAAAGGAAACATCTGAGGTTCTTGGACGATCCTCCCGAGGTACATCCTAACCTACTTCATAGTTTAGAATATCACTTGTTTAGGGGTAAGTCCTCCCGGGATTCCGCTCCGATACTGATGGTGGCACATCCTCAGGTCATGGAGACTGATGACGTGGAAGAAGAAGAAGAGGCTAATCTTTTTCCGGACCTCATAGTCCAGCTGCTGAGAAGCTTGTGCAGACTCGGTCACATTCTACTGGTGAGTTTCGGCAGTCTCCCCTTCTGTCTCAGACCAATGTGGGGAATGATGATGATACTTTCCCCCCACAATGGTTTGAGACTGAAGCTCTTTCTCTGTATAATCTTGCAGCGGCCATTGAAGGGAGTGTAGGTGGTGGTGGATCGATCATGGATGAGAAGTTTATCCCTGAATGGGATTTGAAGAACGGCGATCGGGTGATTGATGGCCTTTCGGCCCGGATGATGCTTTTCAACTTGGACACCCCGGCGGATCGCGATTATTATCATAGGATGGAGTCTCCCTCTCTCGTTGAGGCGTTGCTGGTGAATCAGGCCCAGTCAAATTTTTTAGTGACCGAGGCCTACCGTCGGTGGACGGATGCTGAGGTTGACAGGGATAGGTTGAGGAAGAAGGGGGGTTCCTGTAACCACGGACCAGCCATGGCCGATCTGAAGAGGAACTTAAGAGATGCACAGAACCAGGCTTCTTCTTCTCAAGCCGCTGTTGCTTCCGCAGCTGAGTCACGGGATAAGGCTCTCAAGGAGTGTGAAGCACTTAAGAAAAAGCTTCATGACTCCGAGGCTGCTGCTGCTGCTGATTCCAAGAAGACGAATGATCTCTTGAAGCAGATGGAAGTAACGATGGCCAACCTAAGGACAGGTACCGATGCTTTAGTTGCTGGTACGTCTATGACGTTTCTTTCTTTTTCCTGCTTTTTAACTTAACTTTTTATTGTTTAACACCTTTGTTGCAGAGCGGGATGATGCTCTAAAGGGGGAGAAGGTGGCCAAGCAGGTGTTGGCCTCGGCTGAGAAGAAGATGGCTGCTGATGAAGAGGCATGGAAGGCCGAGAAGAAGGAGCTTATTGACAACATTGATCGGCTATTTGAGTTGAAGAAATTCTTTCTAACTACTGGAGCTCAACTGATAGCCGATCATGTGCATAAGGGGCCGGCGATGAAGAAAGCCGTGAGCGACGTCAACAATGCCATGAACGCCATGGGCTTTAATGTTGGCGTGAGGGCGGGGTATGCTGCGTCGGCGAAGGGCATCCCTCTGGCGGAGATGCCATTGATCAAGCATACTGCTGCTGACGAGCTTACTGCCGCGGCCCGAGCCTATGACGAGCTTGTCTTCCCCAAGGTTGCTAAACTAGTTGATCAAGTGACCGGGCCCCCAGAATCCCTTCCTGAAGCCTTCGATGAGTTGAAGCAAGATATCTCTTAGTTTTTCTGTTAAACTTTGTTTATGTTTGTTTGATCCGGGCCTTTATGTGGTCCGGCATGGTTTGTAATTTTTAAGACAAGTTCCACCGTATCCGAACCTCTTGATAAGGTTCGTTTTTTTTTAATACAGGTTAAATCCTGGACCTATTGTGCATAGGTCTGGGGAATGCTGCGGCCTTCTTATGACCGTTTGTGACATGCTATTTCTCTTTTTGTTATTTTTATTTTCTAAGTATAAAAAGTGAAAGTTCGTAGCCTGTTGGATAGTGCGTCCACATATCTTTAGACTACGTTATGCATTGTTAGATAACCATGGTTTATGGGGTCCCCTTTTCTGGGACGCGGCTATTATCCATGCCGCGTTCTAGAAGTCCAGGTTAACCCCTTTGTATATCTTATGAGTTTTGTAAAGGTGCTTGGTTTTAGGTTAGTTTAAGGTCGAACCAAAAATTGTCCACTTTGGGCCGAACCCTATTGCTACTCCTTTTTGTAACCTTGTGTACCACGTGGTTTTTGGTATGTCGGACTCTTTTATGAGCCACGGTTTACATTTGCACCTTAGAATATTTTAAACAAACCAGCATTTATTTAATATTTTCCTAACGGGGCATGTCTCATCCCGTACAATGACAAGGAAATAAAAACGGTGAGGAATGGCACATCTCACATTACAATGTAAAAAGAAACTAAATAAAGACTTGCTGGTTGTTGCTCACATGAAGCATCTTTTTAGGTGAACGCCGTTCCAGGTGCGGGGTACGTTCTTCCCATCTAGGGTCTGGAGGGTGTAGGCGCCTTTTCCCCCAGCTGACTTGATTACATATGGCCCTTCCCATGAGGCGGCCATCTTTCCTTTCTCAACCCCGCTAGCTTCATTGTTCCGGAACACATAGTCTCCGGGCTTGAAACGGACTTCTTTTACCCTTGAGTTGTAGAATTTTTCCAACTCTTGCTTGTACCGAGCTTCTTTTATAGCTGCGGCTTCTCTTCTTTCATCAAGTAGATCCAGGTTCATCCGGAGCTCTTGTTCATTGTTGCTGATGTGTTGGATTCTTAGGGATGGGGAACCAATTCTACGGGAATCACGGCCTCGGTTCCGTAGGTTAAACTGAAGGGGGTTTCTCCCGTGCTTGTCTTGGTGTGGGTTCGGTGAGCCCATAAGACATTAGGAAGTTCATCCACCCAGCCGCTCCTTTTTCGTCCCAGACGCTTCTTTATCCCTTCTACCAAGCTTCTATTTATTCTTTCCACCTGACCATTTGCCTGCGGATGAGCCACCGAAGCGAATGATTGCTGGATGTGGAGGTCCTGGCACCATTTCTTAAAGGGATTGTTTGCGAATTGTGTCCCATTATCGCTGATGATGGTTTGCGGTAGCCGAAGCGGCAAACAATTTGTTCCCATACAAACTTCTTTACTTCTTTTCCGGATATCTTTGACAAAGGCCGGGCTTCTACCCATTTTGTAAAGTAATCTACGGCTACGAGCAAGAATTTCATGCCTCCAGTTGATTTTGGGAATGGTCCCACGATATCGATTCCCCATTGTTGAAATGGCCAGGCCGCGGTTACTGGGATGAGGTTATTCTTGGCTCGAAGACTTACAGGTGCATGCCTCTGGCATTCTTCACATTTCTGAAGCTCGGTGACGGCACTATTATGCATCCCTGGCCAAAAGTATCCGGCGTTCATGACTTTTGCTACCACCATTCTTGGACCTGCATGTATGCCACATATACCTCGGTGAATTTCTTGGATAATATAAGAGGCTTCATCCAAGTCAACACATTTAAGGAGCGGTCCCAAGAATGTTTTTCGATATAACTGACCATCAACGAGCTGGTACTGGAGAGCTTTAACTTTTAATTTTCTTGCTTTTGCTCTATCTTCTGGGACGATATCGTTTAGAAGGTACTGGACTATTGGAGTCATCCAGGTATCCGATGCCGCACGTACCGCCAATACAGCGGTTGTCCTGACAGATGGGTTTTGTAGAGCTTCCAAGTGTACTTCTTGCTTCGTGATGTCAACAGTGGATGCGGCTAGCTTACTCAGAGCATCGGCCCTTTTGTTCTTGCTCCCTGGTATGTGCACCACTTGACATGTTTCGAACTGCTCCATCAGCTTTTTAGCCTGCGTTTTTTCAAAGTATTATGTTAGTCGTTTTCTGGTTTATTTGACATCCGTGGCCGAGGGTTGTTAGGTGAAAACCCATACCTCGGCTAGATAAAGAATCATGCTGGCATCTTTAGCCTCATATTCTCCGGATATCTGATTAGCTACCAGTAACGAGTCACATGGGAGATGACCTGCAGTACGTAGGACATTTTATTTTTAAGATTTAAAGTGAACTTTGCATGTAGCAGGGAGTTATTTACAAGTTTTTGTACCTTTTTGGCACCAACTTTGATGGCTAAACGAAGCCCAGCTATGAGTGCTTCATATTCGGCCTCATTGTTGGAGCTTTTGAAGTCTAACCGTATGGCATATAGTAGTTCTTGTCCTTCGGCCTCTTTTAGAACCATCCCGGCACCGGAGCCTTCGGATCCCGAAGCTCCATCGGTGTATAAGTGCCAAGTACATGCTGGGATGTTCTGGGATTCGACTTCAGCTGTTACTGGAATTTCTACTAGGAAATCAGCCACTGCCTGTCCTTTCACTGGTCCTCTGGTTTTGTATGTAATATCAAATGCTCCGAGCTCAATGGCCCATTTGGTCATTCGGCCGGAGGCTTCCGGCTTACGGAGGATCCGTAGAATTGGTTGCTCGGATTGTACTTCGATATTAAATGCCTGAAAGTATCTTCGGAGTCTTCTGGAGGTGTGAACTAGGGCAAGAGCCAACTTTTCCAAGATGGGATACCGCACCTCGTATTCTCGGAGGGCGCGGCTGATGTAATATACCGGGTGCTGTATTGTTCCTCTGGTGACAACGAGGACGGCACTAATAGCACCCTCCGAAGCAGATAGATATACCGTGAGTGTCTCTCCTGGTTCTGGTGCGGTTAATGTGGGGAGATTCATCAAGCATTTCTTAAGTTCTTCAAAGGCGACATCAGCCTCGGTCGTCCATTCGAATTGCTCTTTTCCCAAACTTTTCTTTAAAACATTCATAAATGGCAAAGTTCTTTCTGCAGCTTTTGCAAGGAACCGGTGCAGAGCTACCAACCGTCCATTTAGAGACTGCATCTCCTTCAGGCAACGGGGTGGTTTCATTTTAAGCACAGCCTCAACCTTTTCTGGGTTAGCCTTGATTCCATCTCGGGCCATCAGGACCCCTAAGAACCTTCCTTCTTCCAGGCCGAAAGAACATTTTTTGGGATTCAACTTCATGTTTATCTCTCGTAGCTTATCAAATGTCTCGGCGATGTCTTTTATCATTGTATCTTCCGTGACACTTTTGATGACAACATCGTCCACGTAGACTTCCAAATTTCTTCCTATCTGATTTTTGAATGCCGCGTCCATCAATCTTTGGTATGTGGCTCCAGCATTTTTCAGTCCAAACGGCATTTTTGTATAACAATACAAACCTCCGTTGGTAACGAACGCTGTTTTATCTTCATCGGCTTCGGCCATTTGAATTTGATGATACCCTTATAGGCATCAAGAAAACACTTTAATCTGAACCCAGCTACGGCATCCACCTTTACATCAATCTCCGGTAGGGGGTAGCAATCTTTCGGGCATGCGTTATTGAGATCCTTGAAATCTACACACATCCTCCAAGCCCCATCGTGCTTTTTACTAGGACGGGGTTGGCTACCCACGTCTGGTATCGTACCTCACGGATTATACCGGCTTTTAATAGATTTTGAACGTCGTCCGCAATGGCTTTTACACGATCTGGAGCCATGCTCCTTTTCTTCTGAGCCACCGGTTTAACTCCGGGATAAGTGTTTAACCTATGTTCGGCCAACGACCTTGGTACCCCTGTCATATCCGAGTTTTCCCATGCGAAGACATCCAGAGAGTTGGAGAGCAACTTCCACAGTGCTTCCCGAGCTAAGGTCGGAAGTTGTGCTCCAACTAAGATTTTTTGTTCTGGAAACCGTGGGTGGATTGACCATTTTTCGGTTAGGGCTGATCCGGAATTTCCTGGATCATCTGGATCCCTTGCCGTATCCAAAGATTGTCGAATTTCGGAAATGGAGAGCCCTGCTTCTGACTCAAGGGTCGCAATACCTTGCTCGGTTGGGAACTTTAAGGCACCATGTATGGTAGATGTTACCATCCCAAAGGCTTTCATTGCCGGCCGCCCTAAGATAACATTGTGTACCGATCTGGACCCTACTACTAGAAAGGTCAGTATGACCGTTCTTTGGCAGGCTCCGGAACTGAATGTTACGGGCAAGGAGAGCTGTCCCACTGGCTGTACTATTTCCCCAGAAAAACTTATCAAAGGCATGGAGACGGGAATCAACTTTTGCTGGGAAGCCTCGGCTAACTGTTGGAAACATTGGAGGTACATGATTTCCGAGGCACTTCCTCCGTCAACGTATATTCGGTGTATCTTATGCCCTGCCACTATTCCGGAGATTATAATTGGGCCTTCTTTGTAGTCATTTGGTGAAATAGATGGAAATGCTATGGGTTGCGACATCCATGCTGCGACATGATCATTGCTTCTTTTTGTTCCTTGTTTGGCCAAGGCACGGATCATGTGGATCCCGGCCTGATCATTGGGGTTAGCGATGTGGGTGGTACTGGCTTTGCCTTCCTTGATATCTTTTACCAAATGTGCCAGCTTCCCAGCTTTCAGGGCTTTTTCAATTTCTTGCTTTAAAGACCAACATTCATCAGTATCGTGACCTCGAGCCCGATGATAGTCACAGTACTTTTTAGTGTGTTTATCGGACGTGGGCTTCTGTCTCGGTGGTTTAGGAAAATCGATATTCTCTGTGCTAAGTATCTCACTGGGGGTTTTTAGTAGTTCGGAATAACCTCCCCCCCTGTGTGGAGGGGTGCTCCTGCTAACAGAACTTTTTTCATTTCTGGAGTAAGGCTGCGGCCTGCTTTTTCCCCATGAGTTTCCGCGATCTGTGCTTGGAGCCCCCGACCCCTTTTTCCAGGAGTTGTTTCTGGAAGTGGAACGATATTCATTATCATATGTTTGGCTGCATGCATTTTTTCCACGAGCGAAAGCTCGTGCTCGCTCCATTAATACTTCCATAGTCTTCGGGAGGTCTTCGTGCAATTTTTCCACCAACTGGTTATTGCGGACACCGTGGCAAAACCCTGATATCCGCAGCTGATCCACTGCACCACTGATCTGCATGCTTTCTTTACTAAACCTGTCAATGAACCTTTCCAACGTCTCCCGTCTTTCCTGCGAATGTTATGCACTTCTGTGATGTCTTTTGAACATCGTCTCTGTTGGGAGAAATTTTGCAAGAACACACGACGAAGTTCGGTCCAATTGGCTATTTCTCCGGCTGCAACCCATCAAACCAAACTCTAGCTGCCCCGGTGAGGGTTTGAGCAAACATGTGGCACCATGCAGGCATGGGCCATAGTTCAATCTCTGCCGCTCCATCAAAATCGAAAACATGATCATCGGGATCTGTGGTACCATCATACTTTTTTACCGTTACAGGCATTTTAAGTTTTGCTGGTAGGGGGCGCTGGCTATTCTGGGAGCAAACTTGGAGTAAGCAGCCATATAGGCTGGTCGATATGGAGCGGTCAGATCATCTTCTGCGGTTGTGGTGACTGGTTCTCAGTTGAGGGATTGACCAGATGGGTCATGGTTCGGTAACCTGCAGGGAGAGAACTTCCTTGCGCAGTGGCGAAGTTGGGAGTTGTGACCACAGTAGAATAAGTGGCTTGTGAGACCAAACCCGGAGTAGGTCCCGAAGACGCTTGGGGTCCGTCAATAGAGAACAAGTTTACCTGTACACTTTTGAGCATAGCTTCCTTCTCCTGTTGTGTCTTTAGTTGCAATAAGAAGTCACGGTTTCTTGAGAGGAAGTCATTGTCAAATTCCAGGTTGTTATCTTGGTTTTTGAGAAGGGTATTTTCCACCGAACCTTGTAACGACATGGGACGTCCGTCCGTGTTAAAGGGTCCTACGGACGAGACAGCAACCATAGAGGTCGTGACAGCAGTGACCTCAGTTTCAAGTTCAGTGTGTGTTACGTCTTCAATGATGAATCCTTCAGATGAAGCCGCCATGGGAAAAACCGTCGATATCTTTAACCACAAGGATTATAGAAAACGGTTGTACAAACGGATGGCGCCAATTGAAGATCCAAAAAGTGGCCGAACCTGAAGTGCGGTACCAGGTATGGCCGAGGGAACTGGATCTGAACTGTCTTTAACCTGAGCTAAAGCCTGCACAAGTCAACAAACCGTTAGGCTCGTTACAGAGGAGGAGGGAGGGCCTCTCTGTAACCACCCTCCGGCGTGAGGATAAGTATTTATTTAGTGAGAGAAAGTAGAGAGAGAAAGTGTGGTACGGAGTGAGAGCATTCGTGTGTTTTTTGTACTTTAATGAGGGTATTTATAGTGGTCAACAAGGCTTTGTACTATACTTCGGACTAGCATTGTACTATCCTTCGGACTGTGTTGACCTGCGGCCGAGTACTGTACTTACCCACGGTGATGGTGCTCTGTTTCGTCCAGAGCTTAGTCCGTGCCTTGACACATTGAGCTGCGGTATAATTGCTTATACCTCTTCATGTCTTCCCAAGTCCTTAAGTTACTTGTAACTTGTTGGACTTTAGCACGATTTAGGAGGCACGTGTCCACTAGCTGCGGTATAATTGCTTATACTTTCAAGTAGGGTAGTTTTATTTCATTTGGTATTTATAAGTTGTACTCATTTGTTTGGAAATCATTGGAGTAAAATTGCATCATTGAATTTCCCTATTTTCTATCTAGTTTCTATCTATTTTCTATTGGTCAATCGATTACCGGTTTAGAACCACAACATTTTGTTAAAGAATATTTATAATCAACATTTAAAAAAAATATGTACTCATAAAAGATACAAATAAATCATGGAGTTATGTTTCATAGTACATAAAAAACAGAGTATAGAAACAAATAAGTAAGACTAGTGAACTATCCGATAAGATAAATATACCATAACGTAAGTCTAGATACTATAATTTACACAGTCTGCAGTACTAGTGTCATATGGGTTAGGATCAAATACATAGTGAAAGAAAAATAAGAAGTCATAGGAAGGGTATCAAACGGACCCCGATTGAACTCATTCAAGCGGCATTGGAAACCGTCTCATCGAACCCTATGTCTTAGTTTTTAGGTTTTCGCCTTTTCGGATTTTTACTTGTAGTTTTTAGAATTTACATTGTATCATTGTGTCTTTTATGTAACATTGTGTTTTTTTCTTATTTTTATCATTGTGTTATTTTTGTGATTCATTGGTCTTTTTTCTTTAGTAATGTCTTATTTTTTCGCCATTGTGTTTATTTTGTGTCTCATTGTGTCATTTTCGTGATCTATTGTTTTTTTTGTATCCTTCTCACCCTTCTTATTTTTGTTACACTGTGTAGAATAATTTGACACAGTGTAGTGTCTGA